>AWOL01S0042641.1:6111-18979 GCA_000715115.1 Nicotiana otophora | reverse complement strand
TCTTGGATTTACATCGACTAACTTACGGCATGATCTAAGGTACGTGAATTTGGGTTGTAACACAAAAGCTACCCCTCTTTATCCGGGAATGGTGAAAGAGTTGTCGGGTAAAGAAATGATGAACGATTTTTATCGAATGGGGTGATTTTGAAAAATATAGGTCGAACCCTGGTTTCTGAGTTGCCTATATATCCCTGATTTTACAGGAATCAGGCATGTGTAGTTCTGGATCTAATGGTGGAATAAGCCGATGGAGTTGTAGGAACAGACAAACTTTTCTGGACATGATGATATGAGGATTGTAAATGGATGTATATGGGGGGGGTATGGATATTTGAACCGTTATCAGATGGGACGTTTGAAATAATTTTAGGATATGAACGTTGAACGGAACCCGAAGTGAAGATTGCTCCCGTTAGGAGAACGGTTACATCCGGGATTACCTGCAAAACTTAAAACACGACGCATGAAAATATATATGGATTATTGCGAGAATTTAAATATGATGCAAATTTCCTTTGGACCATGAATATCGTCTTTGGACGGTGATGATGATGTCCTTTGACCATGACATCTCGGGCCATGAATCGTGAGATAGGGGATTCGCAGGCCATGAAATGATGTTCTCGGGCCATGAGGATGGTGCCTCTGAACCATGATGCCTTTTAATAATGATGTGCAATACTGAGAGATCCTCAGGCCATGGCATGGTGTCTTTCGGCTATGAGGATGATGCCTGCGGACTATGATGCCTTCGGACAAAATGGCGATATTCTAGCCCATGAGATGCAAAGACATGATGCTTGGTTATGTGAAGCGAAACAAAACAAAGCTTAGTCTTGTGTAAGATCGGGGGCAGAGCTTAGCCCCGAGAAAAGTAGAAAATAGTGCTAGATTACAAGTAGCATAGCATTTGGTGTTATGCAAGGAAAGGCAGAGCTTAGCCTTATGCAATTAGGGAGGCAATACTTAGCCTCATGCGAAATGGGAGACAATGCTTAGTCTCATGCAAGGAGGAAGCAGGGCTTAGCCTTATGCANCCATGCAAGAGAAGGCATGGCTTAGCCTTATGCAAGTGGGAGAGAATGCTTAGTCCCATGCAAGAGGAGGCAGGGCTTAGCCTCATGCAAGTGGGAGACAATGCTTAGTCTCGTGCAGGGGAAGGCAATGCTTAGTCTTATGCAATTGAGGAGGCATGTCTTAGCCTCATGCAAGTGGGAGATAATGCTTAGTCTCTCCAAGTATCGCCTCCCACCGAGCTCCCAAAATCAATTTCTGTGTTATGAATTCAAACCCTCGTTTTTGAATATTTAAATCTTCTCAGGTATCCCTTCATCGCGAACGCGACCATCCTCTCGCGTTTGCATAGCACAATCAAACTTGCTGCCCAAAATCCTCCTACATGAATGCGAGGCACCACTCGCGAACGCGATGCCTTGATGACCCCAAGATTCGCGAACGCGATCATCCTTATGCGAATGCGAAGACCAAATGCATGGGATCCGAGCTGCCTCCTCTCAGCTTCACAAACGTGCCCCTTTCTCATGTTCGTGATGCACCTACTACCCAGACCTTCGCGAACACGGATCCTTATTCACAAACACAAAGAACAAATCCTCACCTGCCACCTTCTACCCTTCGCGATCGCGGGACTCCCGTCGCGAACACGAAAAAGGAAACCAGAACTGGACACCAAAAATTATTTAGCAGTATTCTAAGTCCAAAATTGATCTGTTAACAATCCGAAACTCACCCGAGGCCCCCAGGACCTCAACCAAACTTACCATCAAGTCCCAAAAATATCATACGATCTTAGTCGAGCCCTCAAATCACATCAAAGAATATTAAAAACACGAATCGTACCCCAATTCAAGCCTAACGAAACTAAGGAAATCCAACTTCTACAACCGATACCGAAACCTATCAAATCATGTCTGATTGACCTAAACGTTTTCACACAAATCACAAATGACACCACGGACCTACTCCAACTCCCGGTACCCCAATCCGAGCCCGGTAGCCACAAAGTGCACTCTCGTTCAAACTATGAAATTTTCAACTTTCGCCATTTCAAGCCTCATTCAACTACGAACCTCCAAATCACAATCCGGACACGCTCCTAAGTCCAAAATCACCCAACGGAGCTAACAGAACCATCGAAACTCCAATCTGGAGTCGTTTTCACACACGTCAATATCCGGTCAACCTTTCCAACTTAAGCTTCCAACCTCGAGACTAAGTGTCTCAATTCATTCTGAAATCTCCCTGGACCCGAACCGATTACCCCCGCAGGTCACATAAAGGTATAAAGTACAAAATGAGCAATAAATGGTGGAACATGGCTACAACTCTCAAAACGACCGTCCAGGTCCTTATAATTTATTAAATCAATTGTATACTCAAAGTCAGTATTTTGATCAGGTAATAATTATTTTATCTAATAAGCAATTATAAATAGTAAGAAATAACTAAAATACAAACCAAACCTGCATGGTGGTCATCTAACAACCCCTATTGTCAAGCATTTTTCTATAGTTATTTATAGAGAAACGAAATTGTATTAATGAGGATGAAAGAGAAATGGATATATATTTATAAGAATATAAACTAATTCCTTAATCAGTGGTCTATCAATAATCGTAAGTACTATTAGAATATGTCATAAGAGTAAATGAATCTGTCAATTTTGAAACAAATCAAAGGTTATGCTATTTATTTAAATAGTTTTATATATTTTTCCTACAGTGTTAAAATCTCTTTAATTATATTTGGTCTATATTTCCTTCCACTCTCGCACAAAAGAATTTTCATCGTTGGATGGTGGCATGAGAATGAAAAGCACTTTCTTGTTCTTTCCACTATGGCTCAGGACATGCTAAATGTGCCAATTTCAACTATTGCACTAGAGAGTGCATTTAGTCAAGAAAGACAACAACTAGGAGGCATCCGTCACTCATTGGGAAGAAATGCTTTAGAAGTTTTAGTATGTTTCAGAGATTCAATTAGATCGGAACGAAGAAATCAAAGGCGTGAAGATGTTGATAAACCAGAAGATGAGGAACTTAGAGATATATTAACACATGGTAACCCATCTGAATTTAAAACTCTAGAAGATGGCCAGGAAGTTCATACTGATTATGAAGAACTTACTAAGGCAATGCAAAACCTTTCAAGTTCTTGATTTATATTTAATAATTCAAATTAGAATTTACTCTTTTTACTTTAATTTAGTTGTTGTAAAATGTAAACTTTAATTTGCAAATTTGAATTAAAAAAAGAACTTGCAAATTATAAGTTAAATTATTTTCCATCTTCATTGTATTATCTTAAATTCTTAATGAAATATTCAAATATAATGCTTTTAAAACCTTTAAAATTTTTTGTCAAAATTCCAAATATAAGGCTTAGAAAGCCTTTGAAATTTATTCAAACACTCCTTTTATAAGATTGTTTTTATGTTTTACAGTTTTACTCTATCTTAATATAAATTACAATAATTATACAAAATACACAAAAACATAAATAAATAAATAAAAATCAGCCCGGCCCGCCCCCTTAGGCTCGGAACCATTCCGGTTAAATTTTCACCGGCGAGGCACGAAATCGATAAAATAGGTATTTTGAAACCGGTAACCGGACTGGTACGGAAATCGGCCGATCTTCTTTTTTACTAGCCCGACCCGGCCCCTTGGTAATCTGCGTACACACTATCTATATTATTGTTTGTTTGTTGTTGAGATAAAAGTCAAAAAATGACAAAAAAAGATAAATGATATTTCTGGCCAAAAAAGGTGCCAACTCATCTTATATATGTATAGAAGTGTTACCTGCTACGTGTAAAAGATTTAATCCAAGTAGACAGGAATTTCTATTGGTCTTTGTACAACGCGATTAGCTAATTCACCTATATCTTTTTATAACAATTTTTCAAAGTTAATTTGAAAAAAGGTATTTAAAAATTAAAATTCTATTTAGATACGCATTTTATTTGAAAAGAATTAAAACGCAGGTTTGTAAGAGGGAATAAAACTTTTGCTTGAAAAAAGTGATCTTGAAACTCATCTTTAAAAAAATTGAAAAATTCATCCTATTATATAACTAAATAATGTTCTTAACAAAATATTAAAAAAAAAAAATTATGAGTAAACGGTTTATTTCCTTTAGTTTTTTCCGAAAATAAGTTGTTTATCCGAACATCGGATAGAGTTGAATTTGCATGTAGTTCTAAGGGTATGTGGTATAACTTGACACAAATCATAAAGAGAAATAAAAATATTCAACCTTGACTATAAAAAATGAAAGATAAACAGAGTTGAAAAGGAGGAAAATGAATGAGCAAAATAAGATGAAGTAATGGAACTCAAAGGATAAGTCTTTCAATATGAGAAATAGTCTTTTTATTACAATGTGTGAATGTCTTGATGCCTCCTACAGAAACAATAATCACCCCCTCTTATAGTTGAGGGATCGAACTTTAGATATAATAAAAAATACATAGTGAGGAACCCATGATAAATCAGCTTTTTCCTAATTCCCGCCAGGATTCTCTCCCCTAGTGCGGTTGCAACGACTCTTGTCTATGGGCTCGATATTGGCTCGAGCTCGATTCTGATTCGGAGCTTAGTATTGATTTGAGGTCGGTGTCGGTCGGTCTATGACTCTTAAGCTCGATAATTTCGCTTCGCCTCATAGTTTGATTTGGATTCGAGCTCGATAATGATATCGAGTTTGACGTTGATCAATCCTAGAACTCGAAGCTTAGTGGCCTGACTTCGAACCTCAACCTGATATTACGAAGACGCTCTTCGATCAATATATTACCATCTCGACCAGTTCGTACGAAGGACTTAAACGGTTTTGGCCGTATACGCAAGTTTCATTTCTCCAACTAAAGAGGGATATTTTCTTCTTAATTATTTATCGATGAAATATCATTAGAAGTTACTAAACTATTTTGCAAAGTTTAATCTCATCATTTTGGCTAATTCCTGATACTAGTTGTAGCTTCAACTGGTGTGACACATCCGCTTATTATCGGCAAGTCTAGAATTTGAATCGCTTTAGATAATTGAGGAATAATCTTCCTTGAGAACAACGATAAAAGAAAAAAACAATATCTTTTTTACAAACCGTTTTGGGGCAATTCCCCATTTTACCATCCCAATTTGTTGAGGGTGCAAGAAATAGGAGTCGTAACAACGTCTCATATCCACCGAAAGTATAGGTAACTTGTTAGTCTCAATTGGTTTTATTTTTATCTTTTGGGCCGGCCTCCAACAATAAATAAAGGAAATATTACTTCCTATATCAAAAGTTAACACCTTATTTATTTTAAATAAATATCCTTCTAAAAAATTATATTGTATAGCTACCTTTTAATTTTTATTGCAAAATACTTATTTATGATTACCTCCTACCCTTAAGCCATTAAATACGTTATGTATTATTTTTCTCTCTCCTTCTTTCAGATTTTTCTCTCACATAATTACCGTGTTTGATGTTAACTTCTCTCTCCACGTTCTCTCTCTCCAATTTCATACACACATCGCCATTCTCTTTCCCATTCTCAAAAATCATGATTCTTCACTTCCAATTTCTCTCACTCACATCGCCATTCTCTTCTCCATTCTTAGTCACCACGATTTTTCAGTTCTTCATCTGTATTGTCTCTCTCAATTTTCTAGATATTTTGCTCCAAATAGTTGTGGTAAGTATTTAAGTTGTTAGATTTTCGCTTGTATTGTGTTTCTTCTGTTTATCTCTATTATTGTTTTATAAATAATAATCATTGTTATGCTTTCAACAGAAAACTTGAGATTTCCTCTCCAATGGCTGATTCAACCTCCCAGAAGAGGGTTACCTGAGGTATACCCACCAAAATACTCAATTTCGATGGGCCCTCTTTCTCTTTGCAAATCACTCAAGCGAAATTGGAATTTGCAGGTTCAGCATCAAATACAGTTGCAGAGAGGAGAACAAAAATACGCAATGACACATTGAAAGAAGCCTAAGTTGAGAAATCTTCGAAAGAATCAATACTCCCCGATGCGAAAAAGAGAAGAAAACCTATGGATGATGCTTTAGGTGTTAAGGGAAAGGAGGTCGATGCAAGAACTAGCTCGGATACACGGGACGAAAAGGTAATTCTTGATGTATTTATATGTATTTGAGTCCTCATACATTGAGTATTACCTTCTCCAATGGGTTTCTCTTATTGTATGTTATTGTACTTATATGTGTGCAATAGTGGATACATCGCTTTCTCTTCTTATATGTTAATTTGATTTATACGTATGTTGATGTATTCATAAGTATTCAAAAGTACCTTCACTATATTTGTACTCATTACAGTGACTTTTGCATATTGTATGTAGATGTATTCATAAGTATTTAAAAGTGCCTTCACTGTTTTGTACTTATTATAATGACTTTTGCATGTTGTATGTAGATGTATTTATATGTATTCAAAATTTCCATCACTTTAGTCCTACACCGCCTCTTCAGCCTTAGAAGAAATATGATGCAAGTGTTTGTCCATCTTCATCACCGCCTCACAAAAAGCGCAAACAACAGATTATAAATCCCTCAAATGTAGAGAGTCCAATTCCACATGTGTCATCAATACCTCAATCCAAGATTCCTCCTGCTGCCATATCTGAAATCAAAGAAACTATATTGCATGTTAAGAAGCCAGCAGATTCTAAATCAGATGATTTGTCTTATTTGAGGAAGGATCTAAATTCATTCATGGATTATGTGAGTATTGTTAAAACATATTCAACTTTACAGTTTATGTATTAACTTTCATATAGTTTTCTAACACCTCTCTAATTATTTGTATATTGATTAGGTGATGGGCGAGTTCACTTCCCTACGAATATTGATCAATGCAAATTTCAAAAAAAGCTTTCTGACCAGGTTAAAGCCAATCAGAATGCAGAAAGGGTATACTAAAGAAAGAAATATGCCGGGAGACATGATGATGGTATTCAAATGCCATCTGATTCCAACTTACAAGATAATCCCAAATGCCAAATACAGAGTGATATAGTTGTTGGCGAGAATTCAGAGGTTAACATTTTTTAACCTCTTTAGTATATGTTTATATAACTATATTCAGAATATATATTGTAATTTAGTTTCTTCTATTACTGAGTTTAATCATCTATACAACAACATACACATTACACAATACAAGTATATACATGTGACTTCAATTATACATATGTATTCAGGATTATCTAAATACAGATTTTAAAACATCTTTTATTATTCTTCAGTATACTCATGTATACTATAACATACATATTACAGAATAAACTTATATACATGTGAATTCAGTTTTATATTTGTTTTTAGGGTTTTCTAAATACAATTTCTATAATAGCCTTCACTATTCTTTTAATTGAACATGTATGCATCAACATACATGGTTCATAATACACTTATATACATATGTATACATTAACAGAATACACATCTGAAAAAGATGTGCTATATTAATATATTCTATTGGTTATATTATTAGGCCATGCAAAGGAAGCTGAACACCGACATTCATGCCGATCAACACCCACATGCTATTTCAACAGGAGACACGTTAAATGCATATATAGAAGTTAATCATGTTTGTGGTGAAGTAAGAATGGAGAGGAATGCTACATCTGAGGTGCCGTGTACCATACCACATATATCTGATGAGGGTGTATCTAGAGAAGTACATGTATCACAATTTGAGTTGGCGGATAAGTTTCTTCCAGGTCAAATTCCAGAAACTAGAATTGTGATACATCATGTAATAAAAACTGTTGATTCAACCCCCTTACCCTCTCACAGGAATCGTCGTCCAAGTCGATGGTATTCTTCGCTTTACGAGTCAAACTTCGACTCCGCCGGTTAGTAAATTATTAAACAAAAACTATGTATTATAAGTTATGATCTATTTCCTCATGATATCTATAATTAAATGTCTCTATTAATGACTTCAATGAACAATAGGTACCTCAGTAAAGTTGACTCCCATATTTGACAAAAGACACCCCTTTGAAGATGATTTAATATCGGGGACACATCCTACATTAGTCATTCAGGAATACAAGAAATGGGTTCGTAATGGTCTTCTTGCTAAACATGATCAAAACTAAGTTTTTTCCCTGATATGTATAATATGTATTTATCAATTAGAAAGTGGATATAATATTTTTTCACAACCCAAAATCCCACCCATCGTGATGGCGTCTATCTCGATACTAGGCAAGCCGATAATATCAATAAACCACAATTTCTTTTAAGTTTGACAATGTAATAATTAAATACAATACGAAATCCCACAAATATTGATTCGAACACTCCCCAAAACCTAGTGTCATTGAGTACATGAGCGACTAATGTGAATACAAGTCTGATAAAGTACGGTCTACAATAGTCTAAGACCGAAATACAGTAATAAGGAGATAGGGAAGGAGAGACAAGGTCTGCGAAATACGACAGCTACCTCTAAATCTCCGAAAAATCAGTTGTATGGAAGAATCAACACCCGCTATGTCCGGGAACACCTTAATCTGCACACGAAGTGCAGGGTATAGTATGAGTACAACCAACTCAGTAAGTAACAATAATAAATATGAAACTGAAGATAGTGACGAGCTATACAATTATAGTTCATTATCAGTAATTCCAACAAAGAATAGATATGCTTTTTAAATCCTGGCAGTTTAAGTAAAATCAATTTTATACAATTCAAGTTCATATAATCCGGATATAGAATCATTCCGAAATTTCACCACAATAACAAAGAGTAAGTAAGTGCATCAACCGATGAAAAACAATTAAATCCTCTTAGGACAACAATCACTCACTGGGCTCCCAGCCCTCAACACTCACACTCAATGGGTACCCGCGCTCACTGGGGGTGTATAGACTCCGGAGGGGCTCCTACAGCCCAAGCGCTATAATCTGCACCGACAACTCACGTGTCATAATATAAATATCTAAATCTGCACGGACAACTCACGTGCTATAGTATAATATAAGGATCTTCACGGCCAACTCACATGCCATAATATAAATATCTGGATCCGCACGGCCAACTCACGTGTTATAGTATAATATAAGGATCCGCACGGCCAACTCACGTGCTATAGTATAATATAAGGATCTGCACGGCCAACTCACGTGCTATAGTATGATATTTCACAATCAGGCCCTCGGCCTCACTCAGTCATAAAGCTCTCCAGTCTCTCGGGCTATCAACAATCATAAAATCAACCCAAACAACAATGATATGATACATCAATAATGAAAAATAGATACTGAGATAAAATAATCAAGTAAACTGTGACTGAGTACAAAATAATAATTTAAGCAGATAATTTAATATGTACACAACCTCTGTGGGTCCCAACAATACCAACATATAGCCTAATCATGGTTTCTAGCATGACTTATAATCATATTTCCACAACACATAGAGAGCACATAACTATCAACAAGTTATTCAACTTTACATTTTCCATGGGACGGACCAAGTCATAATATCCTCGGTGCAACAGACACGGTCGTCACCTAGCATGTGCGTCACCTCCAAAATAATCACATGATACAAAATTCGGGGTTTCATACCCTCAGGACCAGATTTAAAACTGTTACTTACCTCAAACCGTAAAATTTTTATTCTGCTAAGCCTTTGTCTCTTGAATTGTCCTCCAAATGCCTCGAATCTAGTCACAAATAATTCGATTCAGTCAATAAAATTTATTAGAATTAATTCCATAAGAAAATCCTAATTTTCCATAAAATCAGAATTTTAGCTCAACATCGCCCGTGGGGCCCACATCTCGGAACCCGACAAAAGTTACAAAATCCGAAAGCCCATTCAATCACGAGTCTAACCATACTAATTTTACCAAAATCCGACATCAACTCGACCTCCAAATCATCAAATCTTATTTCCAATCTCTAAGTTCAAACCCCTGATTTACACCTCGAAAACATGTAACCTAGTTGGATTATTCGATGATAATTCAATATTATGGAGTAGAGATGATCACAAGGGACTTACCTCAAGCTTTCCTCAAATTCTCTCTCAAAATCGCCCCAAAAACCGTGCTTGCAGGTCCAAAAATGGCAAAACTCGGAACCCCTTCGAAATGTATACTGCCTAGGAGTTCTGCACCTGTGACTCACTTAGCCGCTTCTGCGGTCTCGCAGGTGCGAGAATTCAACCGCTTCTGCGATTTCGCCAACCTCTACCGGAGCCACTTCTGCGGGCTTGCATTTGTGAGGCTAGCTCTGCTTCTGCGGAAAGCTCACTTCTGCGATGGCTAGTACGCACGTGCGGCTTCGCACCTACGATCAAACTTCCGCAGGTGCAAAAATACAAGAAGCAAAAATTCCAGCAGTGGTTTTAAGTTCGAATTTTATTCGTTAACCATCTGAAACTTACCCGAGGCCCCCGGGACCTCAACTAAATATACCAACAAGTCCTAATATATCATACTAACTTAGTCGAGTCTTCCAATCACATCCAACAACACTAAAAACACGAATCACACATAGATTCAAGCCTAATGAACTTTGAAACTTTCAATTTCTACAAACGATGCCGGAACCTAACAAATCACGTCCGATTGACCTCAAAATTTGCACACAAACCATAAATAACGTAACGGAGATATTCTAATTTTCAGAATCAGATTCTGACCCCAATATCAAAAAGTCACCCCGGTCAAACTTTTCAAAAATTAAACTTTCGGCATTTTAAGCCTAATTCCACTATGGACCTCCAAATAATTTTTCAGACACATTCCTAGGTCCAAATTTACCATACAAAGCTGTTGGAATCATCAAAATTTAAATCCTAATTCTTTTGCACATAGGTCCACATCCGGTCAACTTTTCTAACTTAAATTTCACTTATGAGACTAAGTGTCTCATTTTATTCCGGACCCAAACCAACTAACCTGGTAAGTCATGTAACAATTATAAAGCTTAAATTGAGCAGTAAATGTGTGAACAAGATTATAATATTCAAAACGACCGGCCGAGTCGTTACATATTTTTTCCAATTCCTTGTAGAAATGATATGGAAGACTATTACACGAAAAACAAGTCAACACTGCCTATACCGTTGGATTTTGGAGTTGTTCAAGTCACTTCAAAAAATTAGTTTTACCTTCTCTCATTTGACGGTAAACTATGGAATGACAATATAAGATATAACCCTTCTAAATTGGTTTTTTGTTTGGTTTGTCTAATTGTATATTTCACAATTTTGCTATTGACATACAAATTATGTATTCATTTGTATTTATATTGTTGATGTGGTATGTAGACAAATGTATTCTATATTAACATAATATTGTATTCATTGTTCATGGGACAGGTTTATCTACTGCTGGTTTAATTCAATGAGTTCTGTGTATTCAGTGTATTTAACTGTATTCAGATTTATATTTGTTTCACTGTTTTCTCTAGCAATTTGTTAAAAGCAGTATGTATTCTTCATTAGTTTCTTAACTGTACGACTGATATAGAGCAGTATTTTAGTTATCAATATTAAATATATGTATTTAACTGTATGCAATATTAAATACTCAAATGTATTCAGCAGTATGTATCTAACTGTACACATATATTCAATTTGTTTTCAGCAGTACTGGCTTCTATATTCAGTTTCTTCAACATAAAATACTTGTATATATAAAGTTTCTTCAATGAAGTTTGTTTTCTTTGATTTCATTCAATGTACTGACACTATGTATTCAATTTTATATATAGCATATTGATGTCATATTTTACTACCTGAGAAAGAAGGATAAGTACAACCAAACCACCACATTCAAGTATACAACTGTTGATTGTATATTCAAGACAAAATTGCTGAAATCTTCGACATGTATGCTGATACAGATAGTAATGCAAATGTAGCCAAAGAAGAGGATGTGGTATGTGAGTACATAAGGGGCTACAGATTGCTAACTAATGTACCATGGCATACTGTTGACAATGTCTTGATACCAGTCAACTTGAAGGAGAAACTTCATTAGATATTGGCAGTTGTCTCATTCAAGGAGTGATGTATCAAAGTATATGACTCATACAGATTAGCAGGTCATGATGCATATGTGGGTTCTGAGATAGATAAGCTTGCTAAACTTGTACCTCTGTATCTATCGATCAGTGATTTTTACAGAGATAAGCAAGGCGTAGATTGGTCTCATAACTCAGCATACAGTGACAAGGCACAAACCGATCCCTTTGATGTTGTTTTCATTTCAAATCTTCTGCAACAAAAATCTGGGAGCATGTATGTATTCAATCCTCTTGCTTGTATCATTTATAAATCTAAGAATATGAATTGTTTTTAATTGTTTCAATATACATTTTCAGAGATTGTGGGTTGCATGTCGCGACATACGCAGAGTATCTTAGCACTTTTGGTTTTGTTCCACAAATAATATTTGATGCCAATTTACTCCATCAAAGATATGGTGCCCTCCTTTGGAACTATGCTATGCGGAAGATAGACGCTAATGCCATAAGCGAGAACGAAGCACCCTCAAAGATTGTTAGGAAAATCACGGATTCGGATACTTCTGTGAAGATAGTTTTAGAATAGTTTTCGGTGAATATAGTTTTGGAAGGTAGTTTTATGTGAATACAGTTTTCACTTTATTCACTATATTCACGGTGTTTATTCAGCTATTTATAATTTCAAATATTCATGTTGTTTCAATGTTTTGTGCAGCAGTTAATATTCAGCAGTTTGTATTCATATGTATTCATCAGATGTATATATACAATATGCATTCATCAGTTTACTAAAAATAATCCTTTAGCAGATTGTATTCATACGTATATATGTATT
>AWOL01S0042637.1:307373-326823 GCA_000715115.1 Nicotiana otophora | reverse complement strand
TGTGACCGAACTGAGCATTTTATTTCTGAGATACCTCTTTTATTACTTGTACTATGCTGTTATAGGCTGTTGTGGAATATTGGTGTTTGACCCAACCTTTGTGTTAGCTCGTCACTACTTTCAACCTAAGGTTAGGTTTGTTACTTACTGAGTACATGGGGTCGGTTGTACTCATACTATACTTCTGCACCTTGCATGCAGATGTTGGCTACTAATGTTGCTTTGTTCGATGGGAGCTGGATTTGATAATGTACCTGCATCCCGGTTGTAGCTTCATTTTGTTCGTAGTACCTTTATATCTACAAAACTCTGTTAATGTATTTTTTTCGTNCTGAAAATGAAACATCTTACTTATCATTGAAAGGAGTTTTGGGAAAAATCACAGTTTTCAAACTTACTCGTATTTTGGCATTTTCGGTAAAAGATTTGGGTTTTCACTGAGATACTTGAAAAGAAATACCTATTTTTCTGGAACTGTGACCGAACTGAGCATTTTATTTCTGAGATACCTCTTTTATTACTTGTACTATGCTGTTATAGGCTGTTGTGGAATATTGGTGTTTGACCCAACCTTTGTGTTAGCTCGTCACTACTTTCAACCTAAGGTTAGGTTTGTTACTTACTGAGTACATGGGGTCGGTTGTACTCATACTATACTTCTGCACCTTGCATGCAGATGTTGGCTACTAATGTTGCTTTGTTCGATGGGAGCTGGATTTGATAATGTACCTGCATCCCGGTTGTAGCTTCATTTTGTTCGTAGTACCTTTATATCTACAAAACTCTGTTAATGTATTTTTTTCGTAAATAGATGATGTATTTACTTTATTTCAGCTTTGTAAACTCTATTCTTAGAAGCTCATGATTTGTACTACCAGTCCTTGGAAAATATAGAAGATTCAGTAAATTACTTTTGTTTAATTGTCTTGTTAATATCATTAGAATTGAATAGTTGTTAATTGGCTTACCTAGCGGGTTGGGTTTGGTGCCATCACGACTAGTTGGATTTTGGGTCGTAACAACTACAAATTATGATACATACAATTTGGTAAAATAAAAATAAAAGTGTGACAATGTTAGCAAAACCACAAATAATTACTAGAATATCCCAAAACCCGATGTCACAAGTGCATGAGCATCTATTAGGAAATATAATAATAATACAACCTATGTCTGGAATATGAGATAGACAGGATAAAGTAAATAAATATGATGGGACCATTTGCTAAATATTTTCAAGACACAAGAATCATTGGTCAAGTAGTCATACTTGTAGACCCTGAGCAGCAAAATGGTGTGCCAAAAAGACGTAATTACACATTGATGAAAATCATGATAGGTCAAACCAATATCCAAAAAAAATATTTGGGGTGAAGCTATTAAGGGTACTGCCTATATCCTGAATCGAGTTTCGAGTAAAGTTATTCCTAAAACTCCTTTTGAGTTATTGACTAACACAAAATCAAGTTCGAATTATTTTTGAGTTTTGGAATGCCTTGCATAAGTCAAAATATTTGATCTGCTCTAAAAGAAAACTAATCCTATGACTATTAACTATTGTTTCATAGGATACCCAAACCATACAAAAGGGTACGAATTTTATTGTTCTTCTCGTGGCATTAGAAATATTGTATCTCGTACTGTTAAATTTTTGGATATAGATTTAGCTAATGGAAATAACTCTCAATCTAATGAGCCAGGAGAACATTGCACATGATATTACCCATGTGGTGATAGAAGATGAGAATATTCAAGCTAACAAATTATTTTATGAAGCTCCTGATAGTTCGTTTCATAGATCACAAAGAGATAGGAGATTGGCTATTTTTACCGATTATCAAGTGTATTTGGGGTGAGACTGATTATGACATTGTCCAAATTGAAGATTATATGACATATATAAAGCTATTAATAGTTCTGAATTAGAAAAATAGTGTGATGTTGTGAAAGATGAGATAAAGTTCACGTACAATAATGATGTCTCGAATATTATTGAGTTATCGAATGAGAATAATCCAATAAGATGAAAATGAGTTTATAATACCAAGAAAGACAATCATGGATATATTAAATTGATTTAAGGATGGGTTAGTGGAAAAGGTCTTTACTCAAAAGAGAAAATTGATTATAATGAGAATTATTATCATGTATCGAGTAAAGATGGTTTCAAAATAATTGTGGCATCGGTGGCCAATTTTGACCTCAAGCAATACCAGATGGATGTTAATATATCTTTTCTAAACGGGGAGTTATATGAGGAAATTTATATGAAATAACGTGAAGGTTTTATCGAAGTGGAAAAGAACACTTAGTGTGTAAGTTCATAAGTCCTGATGCAAGCTTTTGATTAATAGTATTTGAAATTTGATAATGTTGTGATATCATTTGATTTTGTAGAGAACAAGACTGACGAATGCATCTATTTGAAGATTAGTGAGAGAATTTTTTTTTTTTCATCTACGTTGATGATATTCTACTAGCCAACATTTATCGTGGAATTTTTTAAAACCAAATAATTCTTGTCAATATACTTTGAGATGAAAGATCTTGGGGATTCTTTTTCTGTTTTGGGCATCGAAATTTTTTGTAATAGATCTCGTAATGTTCTTGGGTTGTCTCAGAGATCTTATGTGGCTTATATTTTTTTCAGAATTAATATGCAATACTGCAAGCCTTGAGCTGTACTAGTGGTCAAGAGAGACAAATTGAGTAAGAAGCAATATCGCAAAAATAATATTAAAAGCAAAGCCACGAGAATTTTTTTATGCTAGTACAGTTAGCAGTTTGATATATACTCAGGTTTGCACTAGACTTGACATAGCTTTTGTTGTAAACATCCTTTGTAGAACTTGTCTGATCTTAGTCATGATCATTGGGTTGCGGCCAAGCCTATATGTTGATCGGTTGAGATACAAAAGGGTTGATATTGTTGAATTAGTTGGTTATTTTGACGTTGACATTGGCGGTTGTACAGATGATTATAAATTCATATCTGGTTGTATTTTCACCCTTGTTGTTGGTGCCATTTTCGAGAAGAACGTAAAACAGATGTTGGTTACGTCGTCAACAATGTATGTTGAGTTCGTGTCTTGTTATAGTGCATCCACTCAAGCTGTTTGGCTCCAGAATTTTATTTCGGAACTCAAAGTTTTTGAGTCAATTCATAGATCCATTGCAATCTATTATGATAATCAGTTGTATAGTGAAACAAAACACATACAAATCAAGTTTTTAACAGCCAAAGAGTTGGTAAAGCAGGGAGACAATGAAATGCTAGTTGATTCACAAACTAATGTTCTTGGACCCATTTATTTAAACGTTATGTTATAAATATGGTGGAGTCTTTTGATTATTTAATTTAGTGGGAGTTCTTCATATTGTGTAGTTGTGAATATTTAATTTATGAAATAAAATGCGCATTTATTCTTATATTTTATATTTATGATGATAATCATTTCTATTCATATTATTTATTAGTCACATCATAGTATCTTGAGGTGAAATAAGGGTCGCCGAAGAATTTTTCAGATATGCAGTTATATGTAACTTTAGTTGCTCTATAGATAGAGAAGATGCATTTTAGTAATACTATATCTTGATATAAAAACGGGTTCGTCAAAAAAGGCATCTATTTTTGTCACAATCCAAATCTCACATGTCGTGATGGTGCCTATCGCAATACTAGGCAAGCCGACAATCATAATAAAATCACGCATCTTTAATCAAGGCATAGGCCACCACATTGGTCTCTCGGACTCCCTCTCCTCACGCTCCTAACTACGGACCAGCTCTAGCCACCGAGCAATATCAACCACCTCGTCGAACATAGCACTTGATATATTATCTCGAGTCATAACAAAATGCAATCCATAGTTGAGGCTGTCAATGAACCTTTTAATCCCCTCCCTCGCTGTGGGAACCAACCAGATCGTGTGATGAGCCAACTCTGAAAATCTCATCTCGTACTAGGTCACAGATATACCCTCCTGGAGTAGCCACTCGAACTGCCTACGCAACTCCTCCCTGCGGGTCGGTGGCACAAACTTCTCCAAGAAGAGAACGGAGAACTCGTGCCATGAAAGTGGTGCAACACCGACTGGCCTACTCCGCTCATAGGTCTCCCACCATCTGAATGCAGCCCTCATCAGCTGAAAAGTAGTAAATGAGACCCCACTAGTCTCCAGAATACCCGCCGTGCAAAGAATCCGCTGGCACCTATCCAAGAAGTCCTGAGCATCCTCTGAATGAGCCCCACTGAATGATGGAGGCTTGAGCCTCCCAAATCTCTCTAGTATCTTCTGCTCCTCATCACTCATAACGGGACCCATCTGGGCCTGAGCAACTGCAACCGACTGGGCTAGTAGTACCCACGGTATCTGAAGTCCCTACAACACCTGCTCTAGAGTACGGTCGGCGGGAGTTTGAGCACCTCCCCTGGCCTAAGAAGTGGCTGGTGCGGCCTAAACTGAAACCGTTTGAGCAAGGCTAGAGCAAACAGTCAATATCTGGGCCAGAGACTCCTGAAGGCCTGGAATCACAATGGGCACACCTAGTGCCTGAGCTAGTCCCACGCTCAACCACATCTGGAATCTGCTCCTGAGATGGAACAACTGGTAGGTCTGCATGTGTTGTTGTAGCTGCTATACGAGCTGCACCTCGGCCTCTACCGTGGCCTCGCCCTCTCGTGGCCCAAGCTGGTGGTATTGGTGGCCGTCTACTTGATCCGATAGCACGTGTCCTCATCATCTGTGAGATAATAGAATAATAGAAGGTTAGTTCCCGGAATCAACAAATTCGCACGACAAGAATACAAGAATGTAAAGTTTTCCTAAGGTCTCAGTAGCCTCTCGAAGATAAGTACAGATATCTCCATACCGATTCGTAAGACTCTACTAAACCTGCTCATGACTCATGAGACCTATGTAACCTAGGCTCTGATATCAACTTGTCACGACCCAAATCTCACATGTCGTGAAGGCACCTATCGCAATACTAGGCAAGTCAACAATCACAATAAAATCACGCATCTTTAAATTTGGAAACACATAGTAATATAAGTTCAAGAAAAAACTTCTCATAAATACTGATAAGAAAATACCACGACTCAATAAAATATCCCCCAAAATCAGGGTGTCATCTATACGATAATATGTTCTGACTACTGAAACACTGTCTAGGAAGATAGAACGGTATAAGTAAAACTAAAAGATAAATGAGGAGAGTCAAGGTCTGCAGACGCCAAGGAAGCTACCTCGATAGTCTCTGAACTGAATAAGCTCCAACACTAGCAACCTCTGTACCCGAAAGTACCTGTATCTGCACACAAAGTGCAGAGTATAGTATGAGTACAACCCACCCAATATACTCAATAAGTAACAAGACAACCCTTGAGCTGAAAGCAGTGATGAGCTCAACCAATATAGTCCAAATACAGAATTTAGCGGAACAGAAATGACAGGAAATATGATAATAATATCTTAGAAAATCTCATAATATGTTGGTACACAGTACAGGAATGTAGATATGCTTCCAGGTTTAACAGTTAAGCTCAACACAGATAAAATATGCCAAGTATGACTGACATGAGGAATATTATATCTCTATATCTACATGTCAATGTGCATGTCACATGAGATGCAGCACAGTGAAAATCTCACGTACTCACACTTTCATTGTACTCAATATGACTGTCTCAATTCTCGCTCATCACACTCAGTCACTCATCACTGTACGGTACATGCGCTCACTGTTGTATGTTAGACTTCGGAGGGGAGGATCCTGCCCAAGCGCTAATAAAACATGTTGTACCGTGCAGCCTCATCCCATCATGAATCAATAAATACCTGTTACGGCGTGCAGCTCAATCCCATCATGAGTCAATAGTACCCGCTATGGCGTGCGACCCGATCCCATCAATATCACTCACAAACAGGCCATCGGCCTCACTCAGTCATCAATCTCTCTAGTATCTCGGGCTCACAACACTCGTGCCAAGCAGCCCAAATCAATGATACATGATGTGACAATAAATGATAACAGAGACTGAGATATGATATGCATTGATGGATGAGACTAATTACATAACTGTAAATTAAGCAAATAACTCAACAGCAAAAAAGAACGATTGTTGTGGGTCCCAATAGTACTATCACATAGCCTAAACATGATTTCTAGCATAAATCACAGCTCGAATTCTCTAACATATAGAGTACAATAATAATATTCAGGTAAGATGACTACATAGTTCCACGGAATTGACTGAGTCACAATTTCTACGGTGTACTCCCACATACCCGTCACCTAGCATGTGTGTCACCTCCACAATGATCATACAACATGCAATTCAGGGATTTATACCCTCATAACCAAGTTTAAAAGTATTACTTACCTCAAATCGAGCAAATCTCTACTCCAATAAGCCCTTGCCTTGCGAATCAGCCTCTGAACGCCTCGAATCTTGCCACAAATAACTCGATACAATCATCTCAAGTTATAGGAATCAATTCCATATGAAAAAGCTAAGTTCTTTGACAAAAGTTAAAAAGATAACTCAAAAGGTCAACCCCGGGACCACATCTCGGAATCCCATAAAACTTAAAAAATTCAAAGACTCATTCAACCACGAGTCCAACCATACCAAAATTATCAAATTCCGACACCAAATCGTCACTCAAATCCATAAAGTTTACTCTCTAACTCCTAGTCCAAAATTCCCAAAATTTCACCTTAAAAACACACAAACTAGTTAAAATTCAATGGGTATTCAATATTAATGAATAAAATGATCAAAAGTGACTTGCCTCTTGAAATATAATGAAATCCCCTTCAAACATCGCCTCCAATCGAGCTTCTAAAGTCCAAAAATCATAAAATCTCGGAAACCCTTCGAAATATATTCTGCCAGTGCTTTCGCACCTGCTCTCAACTTGACCGCACCTGCGATCCCGCAGTAGCTACCATTCTTCCACTTCTATGGTTTACCTGAAGACCTCCTGCCCCTGCCTGCGAACAAGGCTCTGCATCTGTGGAGCCGCACCAACGACATCCTATCTACTTCTGCGGAGACTGCTGCCACACGCCTTTATCTCACCTGCACCTCTCTTCCGCATCTGCGATCTCGCACATGCGGCCAAAACTCTCGCACCTGCGCTGCCTCACAACCCCAGCTGAACCCGCTCCTACGATGCCTCATTCGTTTATGCAGTCGCACACCTGCAACCAAATTCTTCGCAGGTGCAATCGCACCAGACCTGGTGCACTTCAGCAATCCCTCAAGTCCAAACTTCGATCCATTAACCATCCGAAATCCACCCGAGGCCCCCCGGGAGCTCAACCAAATATACCGACAAGTCCTAAAATACGATACAAACTTAGTCGAGGCGTCAAATCACTTTAAACAACATCAAAAATATGAAACACACCCCAATTCAAGCCTAACAAAACTAATGAACTTTTAACTTCTACAATCGATGCTGAAACCTATCAAATCAACTCTGCTAACCTTACATTTTGCACATAAGTTATAATTGACAACACATACCTATTCTAACATCTAGAACCAAAATATGAGCCCGATAACCACGAAGTCATCTCTCAGTCAAACTTCTCAACTCTCCAAACTTCTAATTTTTCAACTTTCGTCATTTCAAGCCAAAATCACCTACGGACCTCCAAGTCAATAACTAGACACACTCCTAAGTCCAAATACCATACGGAGCTATCGGAACCATCAAAACTCCATTCCGAAGCCATTAACACACAAGTCAATATCCAGTCAACTCTTTCAACTTAGACTTCCAACCTTGGGACTAAATGTCTCAATTCATTCTGAAATATCCCCGGAACTAAACCAACTACCCTGACAAGTTACATAACAACAATTAAGCATGGAATAAGTAATAAATGGGGGAACACGGCTATAACACTCAAAACGACCGACCGGATCGCTACAATTTTTGATATATGAAGCATTTTGGTAATACACAATTGTAATGTAAATACGGGTTCACCCAAGAGGTGCGTCTGTTATATGTCTTTCTGATATATAGAGGATCGATAAAGTAATAGTGCATGAATACATAATTTTATTATGTATATATATCACATGCGACACTATTTCTTACTACACGCGCGAGACCTTGTTTTTGTTGACTTAATTGAGGACATTGTGATTATGGAAAATCATATTTTGATAATAATACATAGATCGCCATAGTCTGGTGTTCAAGATTGAGTTGGCATAGGTCAATTAAAGTTTATGGAGTTGGTTTTGAAAATGTAGCCACAAATATTTTCTTTTGTCACTCTGAAAAAAGAAAAAAAAACTCTTTTTAAGAAAATTAAATTTTCTTCTTTTTTTGTTTTTTTTTGTTTTAAAACAATTGTTTTGCTAATTTAGCACAAGTGGGAGAATGTACGAAAATAGACTTATATTATTACATATTTTATTTATATTTTGATCCGAGTTTGATGATAATCCATAAACAATGGGAAGGCACATCAAAATTTTATTAATTGGAGCTAGGTCCCTCTTTAGTCCGTATATAAATACACAATCAGGGTTATTGTATAACATTTGTTGTGTGTCTTTCATCAATTCGTGATATGGTTTAAAAAGGTATCCATGCATTCTTGCCAATTTAAATTATATTGTGTTCTAATATCATGTTTGATCTTGGGTTATATTATATTACTAGTATTCTTACGTGATAGTCATTGCTCAGACAAAATTATTCCATCCCAACTCGGATGTTGTTTGGGGTAGCTTGTTGCTCCTTAATCAGGCTCACATGTTTACCCTCTGCAGATGTACAACTGAAATGTGTGAAAACAATTGGAGTATTTTACAACAGTATTGTGGTTTTTTCTTTTCTAAATGTAAGGAAACGGAATTTAAATACATGGTTTCTAATCAGTTAGAGTTGTGTCACGACCTCAAATTCACTAGTCGTGATGGCACCTAACCCAACCCGCTAGGTAAGTCAACTAATAACCATCCAATTTCAATAATATAATAAGACAATTGAACAAAAGGAATTATCTAAATCTTATATATTTTTCCCAAGAACATGTAGTACAAATCATGAACTTCTGAGAATAGAGTTTACAAAGTGGAAATGAAATAAATATATAGTTTATTTGAATAGTACATAAATAGAGTTTTACATATCTAAAGCTACCACGAACAAGAGGCAGCTACAGCCGGGACGCAGGTACATATTCAATCCAGCACCCATCGAACACAGCAACATCAGCAGCCAACATCTGCACGCAAGGTGCAGAAGTGTAGTATGAGTACAACCGACCCCATGTACTCCATAAGTAACAAACCTAACATTAGGTTGAAAGTAGTTACGAGCTAACAGAAAGGTCGGGTCCAACATCAATATTTCCAAACAGTTCAGAACAGCATAGTACAATAACAAAAGAAGAATCTCAAAAATAAAAGGCTCAGTTCGTACACAGTTCCAGAAAAAAAATAGGCATTTCTTTTCAAGTATCTCAGTGAAAATTCAAATCTTTTACCGAAAAGCCAATATATGAGTAAATTTAAAAACTATGATTTTTCCCAAAACTCCTTTCAACAAATAGTAAGATGTTTCATTTTTCAGATAGCATGAGGAAGGTACTTCTCTATGCCTACATGTCAATATACAGGTAAAATCATAAATGTCCCCAAAACTGGGTAGCAAAAGGAAATGCACCTCTATGCATGTATCTCAAGTATGCATGTCAAATACAATGCATCTTGATGATGAGCTCATGTACTCACACTCTCAGAGTACTCAATCTCATTGTCTCGCATTCTTTCTCACTATGCTCAGTACACTCAAACACTTAGCGTTGTACCATACCCGCTGTGACATACAGCCCGATCCCTATTTATAGTCGACTGCGCTCACTGAGGGTGTGCAGACTCCGGAGGGGCTCCTTTCATGCCAAGTGCTATAATCCGCATGGACAACTCACGTGCTGCACGGACAACTTACGTGATGCATAGAAAACTAAATCACGTGCTATAGTGACAACATTCCTCACAAACAGGTCTCCCACCTCACTCAGTCATCAATCTCTCCAGTCTCACTCACGGGCTCACAATGTCATGAAACCAGCCCAACAACAATGATATGATGTATCGATAAATAACTGAGACTGAGATATGATATGAATGCATGAATATGACTGAGTATGAAATATCAATGAAATCAATGAGATGACAGTAAGAAACGACTACTATGGGTCCAAACAATATCAGCAAAATACCTAAACATGATATCTAGCATGATTAACGGCTTAACTACTTTATCACATGATGAAAATACGGATATAAACAAAGTACCACTATACAGAGTCATGAAAACAATAGAGTCCCAATTCACATGGTGCACGCTCGCACGCCTGTCACCTAGCATATGCGTCACCTCAATACCAATCCCATAACACGTATTTTGGGGTTTCATACCCTTAGCACTAAGATTAGAAGAGTTACTTACCTCGAACAAGCCAATTCCAATACCAAACAAGCCAAGCGATGCTCCAAAATGCCATCTCGTGCGTTCCGACCTCCGAACGGTCCGAAACTAACCAAAAACAACTCAAATACATCAAACAATGCTAAAGGAACCAATCCCGATCGAAAAGATCAAATCTTGAATCAAAAGTACAAAATCGGCCAAAATTCCAATAGGGCTCGCACCTCGAAACCCGATAAAATTTACAAAATCCGACAACCCATTCAATTATGAGTCTAACCACACTAGTTTCACTCAATTCCGATTCCAACTCGATGTTCAAAACTCAAAAATTCATATAATGAAACTTTAGGCCAAAACTCCCAATTTGCTCTTTGAAATTCATCAACCAAAAGCTAGAATCGAAGATAAATTGATGATATAAAATTAAAAATGAGTAGGGAACACTTACCCCAATTCATATGATGAAAATTGCTTCAAGAATCGCCTCAATCCGAGCTCCATAGATTCCAAAATACAAAAATGGCTGAAACCCTCGAAATAGAGTACTTTATAATCACTGAGCAAATTAATGAATCGCGATCGCGAAGAAGAAAATGCACTGCCCCTGAAAATACACTACGCGATCGCGTAATAAGCTATGCGATCGCGAAGCATAAACTGCTCAGTCTCGAAAAGAACCTACGCAAACGCAGCCCCAGGCTCGCGAACGCGATGAAGAAGCCATGAATTCCTGCCCAGCTCAGCTCTACAATGCGAACGCGTGCACACCTACGCAATCTGCAATAACCTATGTGAACGTGGACCCATATTCGTGAACGCGGTGAAGAAACACCCAGCCTCAATTTTTCCCGTTACGCAATCGCATCTCTCAGTCTGCGATCACGAAGAACATTGTGTGTACCAGACATCAACAGAACCAGCAGTGAAGAATGAAGGAAAAACAGCCCTAAACCAGTCTGAAACTCACGCAGGCCCCTCAGGGCCACGTCCATAGATACCAACAAGTCCCATAACATAACACGGACCTACTAGAGGCCTCAAAACACACATAATAACATCGGAACGATGAATCACTCTCAATTCGGATTCAATGAACTTTGAAACTTCAACTTCCACAACCGATGCCGAAACCTATCAAATCACGTCCGATTAACCTCAAATTTTGTACACAAGTAACATTTGACATTACGGACCTAGTTCTACTTCAGGAATCGAAATCCGACCCCGATATCTAAAAGTCCACTCCCGCTCAAACTTTCCATAATTTCAACTTTTGCCAGTTCAAGACAAATTCTACTACGGACCTCCAAATTATAATCTGAACGCGCTCCTAAGTCCAAAATCACCCAACGGACCTACCAGAACCATCAAAACTCCGATCTGGGTTCAAATTCACCAAAAGTCAAACTTGATTAACTCTCCCAATTTAAAGCTTCAACAATGAAATCCATTCTTCCAATTTGATTCCGAAATACCTGAAAATCAAAATCGACGATTCCCACAAGTCAAAATATATAATACGGAGCTACTCACGCCCGTAAACTACCAAGCGAAGTGCAAATGCTCAAAACGACTGGTTGGGTCGTTACACGTTGTTTATCCATAATTCTATCTTGAAGATTTTCAATTTTGTGCCAATCCGCGTACTTGAAAATAGCATCAAGATTGGAAGTTCAAAGGACATAAAATTGCAAATATCTACAACTCACTTTTCTCCGTAAAAGTAACTCGAACTAAAATCAAACCTATCAACTTCATATTTGTATTTTCTGAGAGTAATATTTGCATTAGCTAGAATTGTCCTCTAAAAGAAACATTATTCCTTTTTTTTTGTGTGTGACAAGGGATGTTGTGAGTTGTGACTGCTCGTACAAGGTACTCTTCATCAGCAACAATTTTCTTTTTCAAACAATTGACCTACGATCAAATAACTCCCACGAGCTGTTGTAAATCATTATAAGTTGGAGGCAAAGTGTGATGAATTTTGTACTCCCTTTTTTTTTTCCCTCTCCACCTTTCTCCAAATTTTATATTTCATTGACATTAGAATTAAACTCACTTATTGCGGGGGAGACTCCTATTAGTATCACTGGATTGTAAGTCTTGATGGTAAATGTTAATTGAATTTAGCTTTTATACACTATTAGTTCAAAAGAGTATCTATACTACTAGCTAATTAATTACCTAAAATAATTAGAATTAACTGAAAATAATAAGTGGAACTAACTATATGATAAAATAAGGCAGGCCGAGAACTGATAAAATTACACAACTAATATAAAGTTAATTAGTGCTGCATTAATGTATATAAATTAAATCCGTATTCTCCTCCTCAATTCAACACTTGTACGTGTTAGTTCAAATAATCTACATGAAAATGTCAATGGAAATAAACACCAAGTATCAAAGGCATAAAAGTCATTACAGAAAGCCGAAGACTGAGATAGATGGTCGGACAAGGAAGCTCAAAAGCGGTTTCTATACAAACCAAAAGCCAAAGACTCAGATAGCTAGTAGTAGTATTATTATTATTCTTCTTCTTTCTTATTTTCCTCATAGTCTTCAGTGATTTCGCCGAGTGGAACCGTTTTAGAAAGAGAAAGTGTTGAAACTCTATGTGAATATTATCCGCTTTATCATCCTCGTCTTCTTCTTCTTTCTTTCTTCTCTACCTTTTGTCTTTTTGCTTCTTTAGCATTCAATTCTTCATTTTCTTATATTCTCATCAAAAACCTTAGCCTTTTTCTTAAATAACACCACCGACTGGACTATCCTTTCCTCTCTTTGGTTTTATCTGATTATGGTGATCTTGAACAACTCTATAAGTAGCTCCGTAGTACAAGCAAACAGTAAAAGAATAGTTATCATCTTCTGCTTTATAAATTTGAGAAATGGGATTTGAGAGAGCTTTTGTTGAGAGTTCACCTGAGCAAGAAAATAAGCTTTTTGTTGGTGTTGGTGTTTCTTATATGGATTCCTCTAACAAAACCCAAGACTCGTTAGAGAGTAATAATCAGATATCATTTGGAGGTCAGCATCAACATCATCAACAACAGTTTTTTTATAATCATCATCAGCAACAGCAGCTGCAAAATAATAATCAGATATCTTTTGGGATGATGCAACAGTCATCTTCTACTATTCCTGCAAGTCTCATGTAATTAAATTCATTTTCCTTGTTTGTCATATCAAATTTAGAGACGCCTCAAAAAAATAAATCCCATGTTATCATTAATTTTTTATTGACTTTTATTTTTCTTGGTTTTGTGGATGAGCAGAAGCAAAGACAGTGCTGGAGCTTATGATTTAGGTGAACTAGATCAAGCACTTTTTCAATATCTTGATGGCCAAGACCCTTCATCAATCCAAGAACAAAGACGTGAGCTTTTGATTTTCTTCTTCTTCTTCTTCTTCTTCTTCTTCTTCTTCTTCTTCTTCTTCTTCTTCTTCTTTTGTCCTTTGTCCTTTATTTTTCATGTCTTCTGAGTTCTGATCAATAAAGGGACTTAGCTTTTTGTTTATATTTAATTTTAGGTCTTTTCCGTTGAGATTCTCTCCATGGGGAATAGTTATTTTCCAGTCATGAGAAAAGCATGCTTTCAGATAAATTGAAATCTCTCATAGTACTCCTTTGACCAGATCCTCTCAGAACAAAAACAATTTCCCTTTCTTTTTCTCTTTTGCTGATTTCAAGAAAATAAAAGTAGCTTTCAGCCTTTTTCGGTTTCAGCTCATCTTTTTGTTTTCTCACATATACCAAATCTGCTTCTACTGTAAATGTACGAATTAAATAAAAGAATTGTTTTTTCATCTCTTCTGAGCTTTTTTTGAGAGACTAAAGTGCATGACCTGTCAGATATACAGAAACTCTCTTTCTTGAGAAGAAAGGATCTTTGAAATCTTAATTTAATTAAAAAGAAAATTTATCTGTGGTATAATTGCAGAAAATTCAGGGATGAGACCACCAACTCTGAACATATTTCCATCTCAACCCATGCATGTCGAGCCATCAACAACAAATAAGGTAAGTTAGATTATATAAATATGGATAAAATATAGGGTATCTATATTCAAGAAACCGTTAAACATTTTTTATTTTTCTTGCTATTAACAACTTTATATAGATGTTTTAATTAAGACCTACTGAATTATTTTCCTTGTTATTTACTGTGTTTGGTAGATGAATACTGGATTAGTTTCTCGAGTAATAAGTGGTTCCAAGAGATCATCTCAGCCGTCCATGGAGTTGTCCAATAATCTCAAAAATAACGATGCTCCTTCTGCTTCTGGTCCTGAACCACCAAAAGCTGCTAAGGTATTTTATTGCAAAATTTCATTTTTGTATATATTTGTTCTTTATAGATACTATAGTATTTCTTTTTTATTTTAATTTCTTCTTAATGATCTAATGTTTTCCTTCAATGTGGTGACAGCGAGAGGGAAACAGGAAAGGTCCAACTTCAAGTTCAGAGCAAGATGGACCAAAAACACCAGATCCGAAGGTGAGACTTCTGGTTTTATCAATTGAGGAAATTTTATCTGTTTATCTTCCCTTTTACTAATTTACATAGTATTAATTTTGTGGAATTTTAATTTAATTTTCCTTGCAGACATTAAGGAGACTTGCTCAGAATAGAGAGGCAGCAAGGAAAAGTAGGCTTAGGAAAAAGGTACTCCTTATTATTCACTTTTGAGTTATTGTTGTTGTTTCTGTTAAAACATTTTCTTTGGGCATTATTCTGTGGAAAAACTTTGTTTTGATCTACTTAGCTTGCTATTTCGTTACAGGCTTATGTTCAACAGCTAGAGTCAAGTAGAATCAGGCTTACTCAATTAGAGCAAGAGCTACAAAGGGCTAGAGCACAAGTATTATATTTCCCTTCTAACTAACTCATCTTATTTTAGAGATTTACCTACTTTAGTTTTTTTTTTTTAAATGTTTTCAAGAAAATAAAAATTCCCTAAAATTTGCATTTTTTAGGGATACTATTTTGGAGGAAACTCTCTTTTAGGAGGAGAACAAAACCTTCCTGGTAATATGGGCAACATGAACTCAGGTACATCTGCATTTTTCCCTTTATTGTTTGTTTCTTTTTTTACTTTTTGGATTTAACTTATATATTCACTGGCAGTATATTTAACATATAGCAAATAGCTACCTCATTTTTCAGGATACTAATCCCAATAATTAAGGACAATTATCTATAGTTATCTTTTTAGATAATCTGTGTAAAAGTTTGTTTATGTGGAGCTGATTTTGCTTGAATGTAGATGCTGCAGTTTTCGACATGGAGTATGCGAGGTGGCTAGAGGAACACCATCGACTAATGTGCGAGCTTCGAAACGCAGTGCAAGAGCATTTTCCAGAAAACGAGCTTCGAATCTATGTCGACAATTGTGTAACACATTACGACGAGATAATGAACCTCAAGAGTATGCTTGCAAAATCTGATGTCTTTCATCTTGTTTCTGGTATGTGGAAGACTCCAGCTGAACGTTGCTTCATGTGGATGGGAGGGTTTCGGCCATCTGAGCTCCTCAAAGTACGTATACGTAACAAAAACCTAACAGAAAATTACATCACAATCAAGAATGATTAAAGATACATACATGCAAACCCTAATTTACATATGATAAAATGTTATTTTTTTATAATCACAATATTCGAACTAACTTGCATATCCTTTGACTATTTTATATACTCACAAAACAAAAGAATTTTTGCTGGTCACCTAAAATACAAGTACAAGTAATATTTGTAAAAAGTAGGATTAACAATCTAAAAAATATGGACAAGTACTTGATCAACAGGTCAAAATATATTGATAATTCTAGTATTAGCGTATCTGAGTATGAGTTAAATATTAGGATAAATGTACTTTTTAACTCTCTTTTTTTCTCATTTTATATTGAGTAGTAAAATTTGTGTTTAAATTTCCAACTGGGTTGACAAAAGTTGGAGAGACATCATGAGATGCCTCACGAGGGATACAAGAAGTTAATTCCATGGGTGGAACTTGTGAGAACATCTCATGATGTTCTGTAATTTCTGTTATGTACGTAATACTATCAATGAATGACGAAGTAAGACATCCCCAAGCTTTCCCTTTTAGGATCACGTTAGGTATTATTCCATACTCAACCATAAAGCCATGTCTGTTACCACCTTTCTTCTGGTTTTCTTCCCATTATATTTCTCCCTTATATCTAGTTGAATATTATGTGTATGCGTGTTTATACACATAATGTTCACTTCTTGTTATCGAGCTCTTATTTAAGTGATCTATAGTGTAATTCTTTTTTTTATATCGTGGGTATAACTAAAATCCTTATTTTTTTAAAATACACACAAGAAAAACCTATATGTGATAATTTCTCGATATCTTATACTATACGTGTAATAGTGGGGTCGAGGAGTGATGAATCTTGCACGGTTATCTGATACCCTATCTCTATCTTTGTCTCTATATTTCATTGACACAAAGAAACAGTCATGCTTTCTTCTAGATATATCAACCTTTAGTTCGGGGTAAGAAGAAACAAAAGACCTTTTGGTAATTATATTGTGAACTACAACAACCTCCACGTCTGTTTTTTTAATCAAGATCGTACTTTCTGATTATTGTTAATAGTATTTTGGAAGTTTATATTTGGATAAGCTAATGATCTTAGTTTGGTTTCATTTTTTTTTGTTGGAATGATTAGATTATCCTGAGTCAGATTGAGCCATTAACGGAACAACAACTTATGGGGATTTGTGGGTTACAACAATCAACACAAGAAGCAGAGGATGCACTCTCTCAAGGACTTGAAGCTCTTAATCACTCTCTCTCAGACACCATTGCCTCTGATGCATTGTCTTGCCCTCAGAACATGGCCAATTACATGGGCCAAATGGCTCTTGCCATGAACAAACTTTCCACTCTTGAAGGTTTTGTTCGACAGGTACGTGAAGTTATAAAGGCTCTCCGATAAAATAAAAAGTTTAAAGTTAAATTATTTTCGATTGTAAAAATGTGTCATTCTTTTTGGAACGCACGAATAAGGAAAGTGTGTCATCTAAATTGAAACAAAGAGAGTGATAAATAATTTTTACACCGTCAATACATAACAGTTAATTTTTAAAAATTTATGTGATTTTAAGGATAAAAGGAATACATTACCTTTTTCCACAACAGTATTATAACAAAGAGATAAAGTAGTGCAAGTGATGTTGATGGATAGGTAGGGCCAAAGAGAGGAAGAATCTGTTCCTACTTGAGTTGGAAAACCTACTCCATCTGATGACCTACTACTTTCTCCAGCTGATTTTCTATATCTAATTAAACAAATACGTACATGCCCTAAAATTAATGGCCGTAAACTATAGGGAAACCCTCAGCTACAGAAAGATGTCATTGGTTTTGGTCACACAGATTTTCTAAATATTGCAGTTGATCTCGAGGAAAAAATATGTGGGACCCCTAGTGAGGATATATTATTTCTGTCCCATATGTGTCCTCACACATATACATAGGAAAAGAACGAGAAGTAACAAATTTAATATCATTCTGAATTAATTCTCTAATGTTCGAACATTTCTCATCCATAAAATTGCTTAAGTTAATTACCTTAACCAAAAAAGGGAAAAAGAAATAATATAAAGAGTACATCATCTTCTTTCATTCCAAATTCAAATACAATGGGAAAGGCAATTTACAGACACATTAGTTTTCTTATGGAGGAAAATGGCTTAATACTGTGAGAACTAGGAGCATATAAGACCTAATAGCATAGAGTATCTTTAATTATCAATTTTGCAAGAAATTTCTCAATCAAAGTCACAAGGAAGAACAGATTTATAGAAAGGACACTACGAAATAGGGGAGTGGCTCAAAAATATCCATATCATATACTCCCTCCGTTTCAATTTATGTGAACCTATTTCCTTTTTAGTCTGTGCCAAAAAGAATGTCCTTTTTTCTTATTTGGAAATAATTTACCTTTATGCAATGATTTATAGTCACGCAAAATATATGTGACTCCTTTTACACCACAAATTCAAAAGTCTTCTCTCTTTTCTTAAATTTCGTGCCCAGTCAAATGAGTTCACATAAATTGAAACGGAGGAAGTATAATTTAGGCCCATATAAGTATGATGTCATAATGAGAAACCTTTTGACTTAAACTACATTAAATAGACCATACATTTATATCCACCATGACCCCCTAGTTTCTTAAAAGAATGGGAGAGAAAAGGAAATCCATTATCAACTTCACATAGTTACATGAAAGTCATGGAACTTGACTCTCTTAAGTCATTCTTTTACTCAACATAGAAACTTAGGGACTTTACTTTTGAAACTTATTATTCTTGTATTTATAATAAATGTGAAAGATCATTTCTTGGTTCCTTTTCTGTTGTGTTTTCTTTTCTTCTCATGGTTGCTAAATGTTGACAAAACGTTATGATTGTTAATTTTTAGAAAGCCACATTTTCCCCTCATTGTAAATTTGAGAATACATTGTTGTTTTTTAAATTGTACCTTAATTGTTTTTGTTATCCAAAAATAAGACAGCTGACTGTTTGTCTTTCCAAAAGGTTGTTTTCAATAATCTAATTATTTCGACACTACATATAAAAATAATTTATTCTAAATATATAGATTGTATTTCAAATACTCCAACGTAAAACCATTAGTTTCTAATTGGGATGCCACCTACAAGGTAGTATAAGCTGATTTTCTCGTTGAAACTACTAACTTTGTTTTTATGCATCTTTCCACCATAGATTCTCTTTATAATGCCTTTTCTATGCATTTTTATCTGAACAAAATTTGCATTAGAGTGGTCGATATACAATTGCTCACGCCGCCAAGATCCAACTATATATTATTTCCTTTCGTAGTTCCCTCATAGTTGTTCTCTTACCTTTACCAATGTCTAGAAAATTAAAGGAAAGTAACTGAGGGGGGTTTTTTTTTTTTGGGGGGGTG
>AWOL01S0042637.1:263102-305614 GCA_000715115.1 Nicotiana otophora | reverse complement strand
GGGGGGAGGAGGGTAACGAAATCGGATTAAAAAACTAAGTTTTATGAAATCGTAAAGTATGTTCGTAGTCCATTTGACAATCAAATCAATCACTACAAAGTCAGAAGATTATAGGATTGCCACATATTTCTGAACTCCTTGTCAATATTAAACTCTTAATAAAAGAATAAAGTAATCCCTTCAAAAGTCAAACTTATATGCATGACTTCTTACTTATTTTGTTTATTTGATTTCACCTACAATTATGTTGAATAAACTAATTCTTGACAAAATTAAATTAGAAACATTGGAGAATAAATGAATGTTTATTTTTCACTTACAGGCAGATAATTTGAGGCACCAAACAATTCATCGGCTGCATCAATTGCTCACAACTCGTCAAGCCGCTAGGTGTTTTCTGTCAATCGCTGAATATTCTCATCGGCTTCGAGCTCTCAGCTCTCTTTGGCTTGCGCGCCCTCGACAAGAATAAGATGAAAAAAAAAGTAGAATCTTTCTTTATCTATTTCCCTTCAATATTTATGTTTTTTATTTTATTTTCTCCCTCCCTACTCTCTCCAGTTAACCTTTACTTTTCATAGAGATGTATAGATAAACAAAAGAAATAACTAGAGTAAATGATAAAAGTAGAAGCTGGAACTCCACTTTCTTTGATCTTGTTATCTTGTTGGATTGAGAAATCTTGGTTAATTTTCAACCTAAGGAAGCAGCCTTCTCTGACTGAGAATTTTAGACTGGTAAATAATGAACGATGATTGGGGTTTTGAACATGTACCCACAACATATCTCATAATGAAAAAAAAAATTAGTTGAGATACAACATCAGCAACAACCCAATGTATTCCCACAAGTTGAGATACGATCTGTAGATATCTTTTATGTGAAAAATCAACTTGACAAATTAGAACTGATCATAAAAAAAGGATTAAAAGGGCATCCAGTGTACGGAACTCTCGCTATGCATATGATTTTCAAAAATGTCATACCATATTAAGTCTATTATAATTGGTACACCATCTTGCCTTACTAAAAAACATTAAAAATAAAATAAAATTATTGAGTAATTTTTGTGGGACCTTCAAGGAGGAAGACATTTGGTAAGAGAGACAAAATGGGCAATGGATGTGTTGTGACATTCATTCATCCATTTGGACATTGTTGCAACTGCTCACAGGGTATTAGATGGCATTTTATGTAACAGAAAACAAGACCAACTCTGGTAGCTATTCAAATTTGGTTTGTTTTACATTTTCCACTTGGAAATAAAATTGTGTTGTACCTTTTCAAGATTCCATGGTATTCTGGATAGTTATGGACTTATGGTGGAAGACTATTTTGATTGCAACAGGAAAAGATTAGGTGATCTAAATTTCTGAGTATATGCAAATCCTAACCCAAAGTCAAACAAACATAATCATTTTTAAAAGGATTAGCGAAAGAAAAGGATTAGTTAGACAATGAATACAAAATTCAGCAATGAAACTTTAGGGTCGTACACATTTCATGCCTAAATTAGAATTCTTTGTTTATAGAATTAGTGTCCAATAATAGGGATGCTTCACCTGCTTCCTTTACCTCTAAGAATTATTAGTTTTTTATGGCAATTCAAAAATGCTACTCTAATCATCAAAAGGTATATATGGTTATCATGGAAAAAGATTCTCTTAGTCTCATTTTTTATTGCCATTATTATTTAGAAAGTCAAAATAGTTTTCTTTTGATCATAATATTTTTAAACATTCTTATATGATTTTAATTACATAAAACGATTGAGTAAAATATAAAATATATTGATTTACTTTTTCTAATTTTAAATATGCAAATTATAAAAACAATTGTGTCCGAATCGAAAAGCCTATGATACTTTAAATTTGGATTTTCTTTTTGAGACGAAACAATTAATTTATATATTATACTCTATGACTTGTTAATTATGACCTTTTTTGTGTGTGTGTTACTTTAAGTTGTTAGTCTGAATCTGTGGCTTGACAAATTAAGCAGAGGTTGACAAACAGCGCACATATCGTGTAGGATATGAGAAGTTAGATATTTTATCTCACAATCTGAAATTTTAACTATGAGGGCATGATGGCGCCTAACATCCGCTTGCTAGGCAAGTTAATATTAGCTACAATGGTATTTACTTTTACAATTTTAAAAGCAAATTAATGAGAAAATAAAGTTATAAAACTTTAAATTACATAATAAACTCCATACACATTGTCCAGTCTAATCCCAGAAATCCGGAGCCACAAGTACATGAGCAACTAGAATGCTACAAATATAGTTTGAAATAAAATACAATTGTCCGAAACAAGATAAACAGTACAACAAGATAGGAAAAGGACTTCAGGACTGTGAACGTTGTGCAGCTCTACCTCAAGTCTTCTGGATAGATCTGATTCGAGCAATCTCCTTTATGCGCCGCTAGGACCCACATCGAGATCTGCACAAGAAGTGCAGAAGTGTAGTATGACTACAACCGACCCCATGTACTCCGTAGTGCCGAGCCTAACCTCGACGAAGTAGTGACGAGGTTAAGACAAGACACTCACTAAAACCTGTACGACTAATAAATAGAAGACAACAGAAATATAGATAAAACGTATAAACTCATAACAACGAGACCAGAAGGTCAACTAACAGAGGGCCCCAAAATAACATCATCTCACAATACAGAAAATAGAACACCACAACTGCAAACAGTTATAACACATCATTTCTCGTTGCGGCGTGCAACCCGATCCTATTACCAAAACAACATATATTGCGTGAATAACCCGATCCCAATATCATTTCATTTTCATTCTGTTGCGGCGCACAATCCGTTTTAAATATCATCTTATTTTCATTTGTTGTGGCGCGCAACCCATTCCCAATATCAATTTGTTAATATTAACAACTCAATATAATGAATTCAAAAATATCAACCAAAAAGGGAACTAAAGCGTATGAATCACCAAGGTTATACGAGTGTTAATATAGAACAACCAACAACTCGAGTTCATAAAGTATCCTCACATCATAAGCTAGCACGAACCTCGATAAATCATTAATGCAAGAATAGCCAAAGGTTCACACAATCGAATATAACATAATAAAGTGCAACAGGTAACATGTAAAGGCAAGTAAAGGCATGAAACAGTAAAGACGTTCATCTAACTCAGGTGAGAGAATATAACAGGTAAAAACAAATAATATTCAAGGGAGGAATAAATGAAAACATGTAACAATTAATGACAAGTAACAAGTAAAGGCTTAAATAACAAGTAAGAACATATAGCAATTAAAGCATGCAATAAGATATAACATCAAATAGATTATAACATGATGATAAATGGATCGTCCCGCATGCTTGAACCCATAACAGCGCATATACACTTGCCACCTTGCATATACACCGTCCCCACACATAGTTCATGTAGCAAATAGACCAAACAAGTTTTAAATCCTTCAAGTCAAAGCAAACCACGTTACTTACCTCTTTCCGAAATAAAATCAACATCAACCACGACTATTCATTTAAATAAAGCCTCTAAACCAATCGAATCTAGCAAAATATAGTTCAAACAACTCGAAACAAGCTTTAGAAACTACCCACGAATGAAAACGGTTCAATCTTTAACTATATTAAAAAAGTCAACAAAAGTCAACCCCGGCCTCACTTGGTCAAAATTCGAGAATCGTACCAAATCCCGATTATCCATTTACCCCTGAGCTCGGATATGTAATTTATTTTAAAATCCAACCTCAATTCGAGGTCTAAATCTCAATTTTATAATTTTTTTAAATTCTACCAAACCCCTAATTTATACCTTTAAACTACTAAATTTAAGGATAAAAATCAATGGGTGTTTATTGAAATACAGCAATGAAATTGGGATGAAAATCCCTTCAAAAATCTCTCCAATACATGCTCTAGGTCTCAAAAATGGTGAAACATAGTCAAATTCTGATTTCAGCTTTTAGTATAAGTGGGCGTCAGGTTCTCTTCCCACTCACAGAGCACCTACCGCGTTCGCGAGGTACACATGCCAACTGGCCTTCACTTTTGCAAGGTCCGCACCAGGTTTGCGAAGGCATCACCCCAGCCAAGCCTTTGCATTCACGTTCAAGAGGTCGCGTTCGCGATGGAGACCACATCTGCCCTCCCCAAACATCCCAAGCCTACGCGTTCGTGTGAGAGCTGCCGCATTTGCGAAGGACAGTCCCCCCATGACTTTGCATTCGTTGTAAAGTAACCTGCCCCATTCCCAAGTATCCCCTTCACGACCGCGATAGAGGCTTAGCGATCACGATGAACTGAGATATACCAGAAAATCAGCTAACTCTATGTCACGCCCCGACCATGGGGAGCGCGACTGGCGCTCGACCGAGACCCCAGTCAAGCAAGCCTACTTGCTGACTTCTACCTAACCTTACCCATGAATAATTTAAGAATCAATAACAAGAAATAGATATGAGAAGAATAAAGTGTACCACATCCTTTTTTTATTACTTATATGAGCTTCATTTACAATTTTTAAAATATTACAAATTCATAGTTATGAGGGAAAACCATGTTTGAAAACTACAATATTTCTAGTTTATTACCCCAAATTGAACACCACCCACAACATGTCTACATAGCCTCTAAGTGTTACAGAAGAGTAGTATGAAAGTACCGATAACAAGGCCCCAGCTATACCTCAAAACACAATGTACAATATCAAGTGACGTAAGGCCTCGAAATAGAGTAGGGCTCACCAAAATCTGCTGAGTAGAGGGTAACTGCTAACGAGTATCAAAGTTGCCCTCTAACGAACCACCTATATCCATTAACGATGCATTACCCCCGGCCTGGACGTTAGTACATATAGAATAGTACTAGTATGTAAAACTAAATACCCTCTCATGGAGTAGAGTACCAACATAAAAAGGAGGTAAATATAGAATCAATAAAGAACTCATGTAATACTAAATTCCAAGTTAAAACATAATCAATTCCAATTAAGTATTAAACATTTTGGTTGGGAGATCATTAGCCACCGATCATATCACCATGCACGAGGTATGGAGTCCAATCACAGCTCGATCGTCTAAGACATCTCTCCACGAATGAATATGGATCTACATGTGATATAAATCAAATACAATTATAAGAAGAAGGAACCACCATGGGTACGACATGACGTCCGATTGCTACCCGATCGGCTAGGTCGTCTCCCTACATATGATGTATGAGTCGATATCATATTTTGCTATCAATAACCTTATCCCAATTAAGGGGAATAATCTTAATACAATATACCACGAGAATTTATACCTGAATAAACTCCTACACTGGTACGTGTAGTTTCAGGTGTGGGCCTTTACAACCCACCCTTCCTCGGGTCACTAATGATCCTTCCAAAACTATTTTTGTATACAAAGGAAATAGGAATATAAATGTATTCATATAATAACCTTCCATACTATATATAGCTTCATTAACACTTTTAACCACTCACATCATCTTTATTTCATTGGCTCTCTTGGCCATACCTAGAGTTCTTCATTCATGGCACGATGGTCGCATTTCATATTTCACACTTTCATTTCTTTACTTCCAAGGATCATTATCATAAACATCAACATATATAACATTCTAAAAATCATGACTCTAAGTTCATTAGTAATGAGTGCTTTAAACACAATGGATTTCATTCAAAGAGTGACGCATAATGATTGGCAATCAAAACACAAGTTAAAATCATAAGCGATTAATAGACCATTTATGCTTGGAATAATTTCCCCAAAAGGGGAGCATGATATCTATTGCTTCAACTCATGAGTATCTAAGAACTCAAATGCATTGGAAATACTTACAAAGGAGAGCATGGTGATTTACAATTGAAATATGAATTCAAATCATATGCATTAGTTACAACAACCACATTTGAACATCGTCCCACTAAGGGGAAGCATAATAGGATAGGGACAATTCGAGCGTGACTCGAGTGCATAAACATTTGGGTAAATCAATCATTGGAAACAATTTGAAACAGTAGGAATATGAGTTTGAACAAACCACATCTAGAACTTACAAAGAACTCATGGATTCTGATTCTACAAAAGGAGTTTAGCCAACATACCTCAAATTCTCCCTATAATAATACTACAATAATCCACTATACTAAGCAACTTTAATCTACAATAACAACATCCCATGGGACAAGTATTAGTAACAAATTCCACAATTTAGGCTATTTAGGTACTTTATCAAACACCTAGTAGGCTTAAATCTCTACATCTCTTAACCGTAGAATTTGTTCATTCAACTACCACCATTTACCAACAATTTATCCCACTATAATACTTAAGTAATTTATAACTTCCAACATCATATGTATGTCTAACCGTCAACACCAAACCAACAAAATTCAATCAAATAATCACCCTTCAATATCTACAATGCCTAAGTATTTAAATTGGGAGCTTATGGCTTCCGATCACATTCCCATAAGTTCCATTACTTAATTTATACTCATATACTTATAATTGACCCATGGATGTAAGTCTAAGGGGGTTAGGATTACCTTTTAGAAAAAATCTTGCAAACCCTCCTTTGAGTTCTTGAAGAAGTTTTCTTGAAAATCTAATAATTTCATGGTGGATTGAGTTAGTTCTAGTGTGGAAATGATAGGATTCACAGCAAGACAATGGGTATTTCTTACCTTGAATATTAGAGGAGTTGGGGGTCTTGAGAGAGTGGAGGAAAGCTCAAAAATTCGTCCAAGTGAAATGGGGAAAAAGAGCCCCCGAATTGATTTAAACGAAATCTTAAGCTAGGGCGCTCCCAGGCTGGAAAAGTGAGCCTCACTTCGCTGTCCACTGCATGCAAGGGAAGACAGGATCCGCGCCCGGTCTGACAAAGCGAGCCTTGCTTAGCTGTCCGCCAAAATAACTAGGTGGTCTGACTTTAGTAATTTGATCATAACATTTAATAGGAATGTTCAAATGACGAACAGCTTGATGCGTTTGAAACTAGACTCGAAGGGCTACGCTTTGGGGGCAAATTTCATAGAAAATATCTTTATATTATTAGATTTAATCCGTTCAATATCAAGTATTGTGCGAATTAAGACATCTTTTCCACTTGATACTTCCAACTCGGATATGTAACTTCTCCCAACTCATAAACCTCCTTAATATGTTCTAGAACACCTTCCACAGATATTTCCTTGTCAAAATTATGTGGTTATATGCCATATGTTTCCTTTCATACTCAAAAACATTATTCTCATTTATCGTTGGTGCACTATAAAGTCTTAAATCCTTAGAAAATTCAAGGATTTGTTCTTGCAAAACCCCCATTTGAGTTCTTGAAGAAGTGTTCTTGAAAATCCAATGATTTCATGGTGGATTGAGTTAGTTCTAATGTGGAAATGATAGGATTCACACCAATACAATGGGGATTTCTTACCTAGAAGATGGGAGGAGTTGAGGATCTTGAGAGAGTGGAGGAAAGCTAAAACATTCAGCCAAGTGAAATAGGGAAAACGAGCTCCCTAATTGGCTTAAAAGTAACCTTAAGCTGGGGCGCGCCCAGTCTGGCAAAGTTACGCAAGCTACCGATTAGTTACAATCACACTTCTGTGCAATATCTAACACATACTAAAGCACTTAACGGCCAACCATCAACAGAGTAGCCCGTGGATTGGTGCCCGGTGACACAGTAAAGGCTAAACCATCAACAACTCTGAGTTCCCCTGTCTAAGGTTCTTATCAACTACTTTCCCAACAAGGAAGCAATCATGGTAATGCGATATTGTGGTCACAATGAGTGAGCTTCACTTTTTTGTCCATTGCATGCAAGGGAAGACAAGATCCGCGCCCGGTCTGGCAAAGCGAGCCTTCCTTCGCTGTCTACCAAAATCACTGGGCGGTCTGACATTAATAATTTGATCATAATTTTTAATAGGAATGTCCAAATGACGAACAACTTAATGCATTTGAAACTAGACTAGAAGGGCTACGCTTTAGGGGTAGATTTCATGGAAAATATCTTTATATTATGATATTTATATCCGTTCAAGATTAAGTGTTGTGCGAATTAAGACGTCTTTTTCACTTAATACTTCCAACTCGTTCCAAACAACTTCTCCCAACTCATAAACCTGTTTAATATGTTCTAGAACACCTTCCATAGATATTTTCATGTCAAAATTATGTGGTTATATCCCATATGTCTCCTTTCATATTCAAAAATATTATTCCCAATTATCATTGGTGCACTATAAAATCTTAAATCCTTAGAAAATTCTATGGGGCCTCACACTTTACAAGGCCAAAAATGGTTTGAAATCTATCTGAAACTCACTCGAGCGCCCTGGGATCCAATCTAAATATTCACGCAAGTGTAACAAAACTCGCTCTCTCACTCAAATCATCAAAATAATATCAAATATCAAGAATCAATCATTAAAACTCAAATATTTTCAATGTTTAAAACTCATTTTCTAACTTTCCACACAATGCACCGAAACACCCTCGGGTCTTCCAAGACCTCAACCAAACATGCGTACAAATTCAAAAATATCATACGAGCCTACCTGAATTGTTAAAATACCGATCCGAGGATGTTTACCAAGAATATTGGCCGTGGTCAATCAACCTTCAAGACTCAACTTAAGGTGGTAAGATTAAACCCTATTCGATATCTTAGATCACTTCTAGGTATTCAAGAAAGATGATAAGTTTAGGCTTATTATTGTTCTTGTTATTTTAAAGAGTCGGGTTTCACAATCTATCTCGTGTTTTTAATTATCTATCAAAGGCAATTAGTTCTTTATTAGCTAATTGTTGTTGTTAGGATTCAACTTCAAGAATAAACTACAATCTATCTTTAATTTCTTTTTTCTTTTTCGTTTCTCTATTTTCTTTTAGCTTCTGCACGTTTCTTGATTTTCTTGTTTTTCTTTAGTAAATCTTGAATCCCCTATCGTGTTATTATCAGTTAACTCAGATTTAAATCCAGGAGATTACATGCCTACACAACGTGCCCATTTCCATCATTTTTGACCAAGGAATGCAGCTCACATTTTATTTTTGGAGAGCGGTGCAGCGTGCACACAGGTGGAGCTGAGCATAGTGTTTCATCCTCAGACTGTCGGACAGTCCAAGCGCACTATTCAGATCTTAAAGGACATGTTACACGCTTGTGTTATGGATTTCAGAGGTTCATGGGACCGATTCTTACCTCTAGCAGAGTTCGCCTACAATAGCAGTTACTAATCGAGTATTCAGATGGCGCCGTATGAGGCCTTATATGGGAGGCGATGTCGTTCGCCGACTGGTTTGTTTGAGCCTGGAGAGGCTAGGTTGTTGGGCGTTGATTTGGTCTATGATGCTATGGAGAAAGTTAAGGTGATTCAAGAGAGACTTTGTATAGCTCAGTCCAGGCAGAATAGTTATGCATGCGTAAGATTCGAGATGTAGCTTATATGGTGGGTGAGAAGTTTCTTCTCCGAATCTCCTATGAAGGGCGTGATGCGGCTTGAAAAGAAGGGCAAGTTGAGCCCGAGTTTTATCGGGTCATTTGAGATCTTAGAGAAAGTTGGGGAGGTTGCTTACAGGCTTGCATTGCCTCCTATCCTAGCAGGAGTACATCTGATATTTCATATTTCCATGCTTCAGAAGTACCACGAGGACAACTCACATGTTTTGGACTTTAACACGGTGCAACTTGATGCAAATTTGGCCTATGAGGAAGAGCTGGTGGCTATTCTAGCCTGGCAGGTTCGAAAGATGAGATCTAAGAGTTTTCCTTCTATGAAAGTGCAATGGAGAGGTCAGCCGATCGAGGCAGCTACGTGGGAGTCCGGGTCCAATATGTAGAGTAGATACCCATACCTTTTTATCAGTCCAGATACTTTTCTGTGTCCATTCGAGGGCGAACATGTTTTTTAGAGATGGAGAATGAGATGACCCGATAAGTCATTTTGAGTACTAGCCCTTATTTCCATATTTTGAGACCTCCATTAGCTTCATTTGATATTTCTTGATTTATGTGCATGGTCCGTATCATTTTCCAAAATGTTTTTTAGGTAAATATTTGAAGAAAAAGTGATTTTAAGCTTAAAATGGGTCTTGATTTGACCACGGTCAACATTCTTGGTAAATGATCTTGGATCGGTATTTTGACCCCTAGCTATTTAAAAGTTGAAAGTCGGGATTCTTTTACAAAATACCATTTTTGAAAGCTAGAGATCGGCCTAGAGCTGATTTTGAAGAGATTTTCATCCCCACTTTATTGGTTAGTGATTATTAACTAGTTTTGATGCATTTTCATAATCACCCATTGATTTTAACCTTTAATCTATGAATTTCATGATAGAAATTTGGAGTTTTGGGTAGAAAATAAAATTTTCAAAATTGAGATTTAGACCTGAAATTGAGGCTGGATTTCGAAAAAAATCACATAATCGGGCTCGGGGTGATGGGTAATCGGTTTTGGATTGAATCTCGGATTTTGACCAAGCGAGCCCAGGATTGACTTTTGTTGACCTTTTCTAATTTCATTAAACGTCGAATCCTTTTCACTCGTGGGTAGTTTCTAAAACTTATTTTGAATTATATGAACTATATTTGGCTAGATTTGATTGGTTTGGAGGCTAATTCTAAAGGAAAATCGTAGTTGAGCATTGATTGGGTTGCGGAAAGAGGTTAGTCTTGTGTCTAACCTTGACTTTAGGGAATTAGGAATTGTTGGACTATTGCTTATGTGAATTATGTGGGAAAATGGCGTATATGCGTCGTCATAGGATTAGGCATGTGGGATTGAGCTATTTACTTCCATGTCTTCATTTTTTTCATGTTATCTCTTGTTATATGCTTTAATTGCCACATATTCTTACTTGATATCTATGCTTTACTTGTTAATTATTATTTAATTATTACTTATTTTAATTTGTTCATTCTCACTCAATATGTGCTTACCTGCTATATGTTCCTACTTGCCTTAATTGTATATTATCATTGTCACATATACTTACTTGCTTTCATTGTCCTTACATTACTTGATGCACTCTATTATATTATTTCAATTACGTGAGCCATTTAGCTATTCTTATATTGATGATTCATCAAGGTGTGAGATTACGAGGTGTTGGACATTCTCTATTTGTACTGATAGTTCTTTAATGTCCTGCACGTTTCATTATTTTTTGTGTTGATATTTCATAAATAGTGGTATTGAGTTGTTTATATTAATAATTGATATTGGGGGACTGAGTTACGCACCACAATAATATCGAGAGAAATTAATATTGGGGGGTCGGGTTACACGCCGTAACAGGAAATGATATGATATGATATTGGAAATGATTTTTACGATGTAAAAGATATTATGTTAAAACTTGGGATAGGGTTGCATGCCGCAATAGATTTATTGTGTTGTAGTTGTTTGTGGCTGTAGAGTTTATTCTCGGTATTGTGATATGATATTTGAGATCTATATTATTCTGGGACCCTGTTGTAGTTGACCTTCTAGTCTGTTTATATGAGTTTGCTGCTTTATTTGTGTTCCTATTTTATGTTATTATTATTTTGTACGGGTTTATTGTGAGTCACTTGCCATAGCCTCGTCACTATTTCGTCGAGTTTAGGCTCGGCACTTATAGAGTACATGGGGTTGGTTGTACTCATGCTACACTTCTTCACTTCTTGTACAGATCCCTGAAGTCTCTTTCTATCATGTTTTACTGTTTATTTAGCTTCAAAAAGTTTTACTTTCTATCAGACCGTATTTGTAGTATGCTAGTTGCTCATGTACTTGTGGCTCCGGATTTCTAGGAGTAGATTTAATATCGTGTAATTTATATAAATACTTTGGTTCATTTCTGAATTTATCGGTTGTTAATCATCATTACTATGTTATATTTTGTTAAAACTGGTTAATTAATTATCCAACGTTAGCTTGCCTAGACAGTAGATGTTAGGCGCTATCATGACTCCACGATTGGGATTTCGGATCGATACAAATAACTAGCTTTTAATTTAATTATTTTTCAATGCTACAATAAATTTTTAATTTATCCATCATAGCTATACCAAATATACAGAGTTATTACATTGTACAATCTTTTCTCTCAACCCACTTTCTCTCTTCTCCCTCAACTCTCTCTCATTTTGCCTCTCTCTTCTCCCTCGGTAGTAGAGAAGTCAACATCGACTGTCTTCTCCGGCGAAGCTCTAAAGGGGCCCAACTAAACAGTCGTATCCTTCTCTCTTCTCCACACATCACCGCGCTCTGCCATGTACCCCTTTCACCATGAATCACCTTTAAACACAGTCACCATTCACTGTTAGATCTAGATCTGAAATCACGAAATTGCGATCAATCCATTATCGGCGGCGAAAAAAATGAAGGAAGAAGATCGGATGCGTCACCTGATCTGGATCTAACAGAGATGCCGGATCCATGGCTTCTTCTCCTTCTTTATATTTCACATCTGAGTGTATTCGTTTGACCTGAAACTTATTACTCAGCCACTACTTTTTACGCCGGAAAAAGAAGCCACCTCTTTCTTCTTTGCTGCCTTTCACGTCGGAAAATCGTTGTATAGTGTAGTGTATTTTATATTTTCGTCAGAGATCTAAAGTGTAATTTGGATTTTCGTCGAAGATACGACGAGGTTTGATTGTATTCTTCATTTTTAAATACAGTGTATTTTATACTCTCGTCGGAGATTTGACTGTATTCTTTATTTTTTTTAGTTAAATACAGTTAATTTTTAAAAGGATTTGAATGTATTCTTTATTTTTTTAGTGTAAATACAATGATATTTTGTATTTCGCCGGAGATCTCTAATTGGGTTTGATTGTATTCTTCCTTTTTAAATATAGTGTACTTTGTATTTTCGCCGGAGATTTGACTGTATTCTTCATTTCGTCATTTTTTTAGTGTAAATATATTCAAATATAATTGAATATGTTCAACCTTGCCACATCATATAAGGTTGGATACAATTGATCACTGTATTCAAATACACGCGAAAAAAATAAAAAATACAGCTGAACAGTGTATTCAAATACACTCTAATGCAACAAATTGTTCAAAACTAGCTACGAAACATAAATACATAAAATGTTGCTACGAATAAAAGGTAGTCATTTCTTAAAGTTTTACCTTTTTAACCCGTTTAAATTATTACCTATTATTTGATTGATTAATCCATGTTCCATATATGATATGTCTACGAAAGAATAAAATACGAATATTGAAGTTACTTTTCTGGAGAAACTAGCATATGGCGGCTGGTAAAAGATTGGCACAAAATAGGCCATATTCCCTTATTGCCGCAATTAACCCGAGAGAAAATTATCTAGTTTGGTAATTCGGAGCAAAATAAACTACCAATATTAGATCAACTCATAAAATGCTACCAATTTTGGGCCTAAATCTTTTTTGTGGCCAACACATCCTTCTTCTCTGTTATCTTGGATTTAAAGTTGTCAAAACTGCACACCGGACTGTCATCTTTTTTATAGGCAGCAACATATCTTGGTACTTGAGAAGAAGACTAAGCGGGCGTTTGGACATAAGAATTGTAAAATTTTGAAAAAAGTGAAAAAAAACTTTCAAATAAAAATGATATTTGAAAATTAGAGTTGTGTTTGAACATGAATACAATTTTGGGTTATTTTAGAATTTTTATAAGTGATTTAAGCGAAAATTTTGAAAAATAATTTTTTGGAGTTTTTTAAATTTTTGAATAATTCTGAAATTCATTTTCAAGTGAAAATTAAAAAATTATGGCCAAAAATTGATTTTAAAAAAAACTAATTCGGAAAAAAGTAAAATTTATTTTATGGCCAAATGGGATCTAAAGGGGTTGGTGGGGTTGTCGTCCGTACAACGTAGGTTCTTTCACCGATAGCCTTAGAGGTTTGTCTTTAAACTAGTATCTACAAACGTGCGTTCAAACATGACACATAATAGTTTAAATATTTATTTATATGAAAGAACAATAAAATTTAATTAATGAGAGAAATTTTAGATATAATAATATAACAATCATCTAAATGCCAAAAATATTATTACATTAGCATAATACGTGAAATTCAAAATAAAAGGATATCATCAGAACTTACGCAAATGATCAATTTTAGTCATGTTAGGTAGATAATTAGGTATTGTAGTTTAAAGGTATCTAACGTGATGGTATCTTACCGAACACTTTTTTATAAACAATGTTTTCTTTTGTGTATGTTTCCTTCTAATGCTTTGGTTGCTCTACCATAACCACAGCTCTTGTTGTCGATATTGATATCTCTCTTGAAAGTGTAACATATAATTATTCGCATAAAAAAAATATATTATTATAAATATAGTCCAATATTTAGGATGTTTGTCCTAGTTCTTTATTTATTATAACTACAAAACATAAACATAATAAAAATTATTTTTGTACAAATTTAAAAAGATATGTTTTAGTTTCGGAAGACAAAAGTTGAATTTGGGGATAAACACATACTTAGAAGTACATTGACCAGTATCATGGGTTCTGTATGTATGACGTTATTGTCAAAACTTCTATATACCATATGTGTACTATTATATAAGCTATTCAGCGGATCTAAGTTTTCAGTATCATGACAGACATAGTTTTCTTCAAAATCAACCTACATTCAATGGAAGATCAATTTTAACTTATTCTATTATATCTATGGTGACACTAACATACGTAAGAAATAATAAACTTGACAACAAACATGTACGGTAGAAGACAATTTGGTATTTAAGTATTCTTCTTTGTAGTAATTGTTGATATCATCTTCTGATGAGTAAAAACTGAAAACTATTTTATTTTTACCATAAAACTTAGCAATCAATCTTTTATTAATTAGTTGATCAACATATTCATTTATGTTAGCTAAGATAACTCTTTAATTTTTATCATGTAATTTGCACAAATTGTATTTTAATCTAATGATAAAAATATTTTTCTTATTAAATGCACTACTATTACCATTGTGGTTGATAACCAAGTGTTCTAGAAGAATCAAATCATCTTTTATTGGATGCTCTTCTTTGTTTCCTACACGAAGCAAGAAGTCACTGAATGTTGGATCTGTTCATACTTTTATATTTTTCGTCATTTAAATATTTTTTATTTAAGGCCATAAGTATAAGTTTGGCAAGCTAGCTTTTACAGTTTTTTCTTTCGCCAAATTTGGACCACTGATAGTAGTTGACATAAATCACCTCCCAAACTATTATTTTTTCACTAAATGGTTCATTGATAGCCAATATTTCTCTAAAACTCTGGGCAATTATTTCGATCATTTGACGCTTAGCCAAAAGCGCTTCATTCCATATTATCATTTTTTCTTTCCTTATAAATTTAGCACTATTGCCCTGCTTTGATATATTTGTGATGGTTATTTTAGTTATTTGAAGAGGTATATCAAATCTAAAGTGAATTGTACGACTTCATAATAAAATAGTTGATGGTACACCACTTGTTCTTATTGCTAACAATATCATGGCTCTTGATATGACAATTGCAAGTAATGTATGACATAGGAATATTATTTCGATTCCGCCGGAGGCATTTACGAAGGATAATCCTGCTATACCAGAACGATTTTTTATAATATAGTCTTGAAAGCTTATTCTTGTTCAGGATTTATCTTAGATTGTGCTTCCTCAATCACTTGTATGGTCTTGTTAATATTATAGTATGATGACCCGATTGGTCATTTATAGTTTTATCCTTCATTTCTGTGTGTCGAGACCTCAAGAAGCTCTATTTAGCCTTTCTCGATTTACGTGCATAGTCCGTGTCCTTTTTCGAAAACACTTTTATTGAAATATTTATGAAAATGTGAAAATTTTTCTTTAAAACTCATTTAAGTTGACTACGGTCTACGTATTGTATAAACAGACCCGTATTAGTATTTTGACGGTCCCAGTGGGTCTTATCGTGATATGGGACTTGGGTGTATGCTCGAAATCGAATTCGGAAGTCCCTAACTTGAAATGTAATTTGTTAAAAACTAGGAGTTTAAATGTTTAATGAATTCATAAGTTTGACCGTAGGTTGACTTTATTGTTACCAGATTCAGATTTCTGTTCCAAAACTTGGTATAGGTTCATTTTAGTATTTATGACTTGTCTGTAAAATTTAGCACAAAACAGAGTTGGTTTGACGTGATTCGGACGTCCGGTTGTTAAATTGAAAGTTCTTAAGTTTCTTTAAAAATTTCATTCGTTTCGGTATCTGATTTGTAGTTCTAGGTGTTATTTTGGTATTTTGATCGCGCGAGCGTGTTCGTATGATGTTATTACACTTGTGTGTATATTTGGTTTGGAGCCCGAGGGGCTCAGGTGAGTTTCAGATAGGCTACAGAGTGAATTTTGAAATGAGAAGAATGCTAGTGCATCAAGTCTGCAAATTCGCATTTGCGAGGACCTGTTCGCAAATGTGAGCCTCGGAAATACGAGGTCAGGCTTGCATATGCGATGTTGGTGTGGGCTGGTTCAACTTCGCTATTGCGAAGTTAAGTCCGCATATGCGATGGTTGGCAAGTTTGCATTTGCGAGTTTTTGTGTCGCATTTGCGATTACAGGAAAACTGGGGCAGACTCGCATTTGCGAGTCGATTGTTCGTATTTGCGGACAATCTTGATTAGTATTTGTGATAAATTCATCGCATTTGCGATGAAATCCGGCTCAGTGACTTTTTCACTTTTGCGAAGAGTTGATCTCTTTGCGGCCATCGCAATTGCGAACTATGTGTCGCAATTGCTATAACTGCAGTTGGGTAAAAGAGGAAAAACGGGATTTAGCTCATTTCTCACAAACTCTCAACCCTAAACACCCTAAAGGCGATTTTCTAAGAGGAGTTTCTTCCCAAAAACATTAGTAAGCAACTTTCATCTATTGCTTTTCAATTATCCATTACTTTCCAAGTGTTTTCAATATTAAATCTAGGATTTTGGTGGTAGAAATTAGGAATTTAGGTAGAATTAGAAATTTTTGTAAATTTGGGATTTAGACCTCGAATTGAGGTCGGATTTCGAAACTAATCACACAACCGGGCTTGGGGATGAATGGGTGATTGGGTTTTGATCCGAATCTCGGGTTTTGACCAAGCAAGCTCGGGGTTGACTTTTGTTGACATTTTTCGAAATCGTTAAAGATTGAATCTTTTTCACTCATGGGTAGTTTCTAAAGATATTTTGATTTGTTTGAATGATATTGGATTAGATTCGATTGGTTTGGAGGTGAATTTTAGAGGAAAGTCCCTGGATGAGCCTTGATTTGATTGCGGAGCTAGGTAAGTATCGTGGTTAACCTTGACTTGAGGGATTAGGACTTGTTTGCCTATTTGCTACATGTTTAATGTGTGGGTACAACTTATATATGAGGTGACGAGTACTTATGACTTGTTGTTGGGTTAAAGCATGCGGGTGGAACTTGTTTCCCTGTGATTTATTACCTCTTTAATTATGATATCTATGCCTAGGTTAGGTTATTATTTATTGGGTCATTCTTTCCGTATTTATTGCTTATTTAGTAATTGTTGAGCATTTGGGGAGTTGACGTTTGGTACCTTGGCATCATATTTGACGTTAAATAGAAATCTCTGCATTATTCACTTCCCGAATTTATGTTATCTTCGTTACATGGTAAGGAAGAATGTTAAAGCTTGAAGAGTGATGCCGTGCCAATGCATTTATTTCATTTCTTGATTTATACATAGTGAGGAAGAGAGTTAAAGCACGAAGGGTAATGTCGTGACATTTATATTATGGCGAGGAAGAGACTAAAAGTACGAAGGGTGATGTTGTGCCATACATTTCATTTATTCATTGTTACATGGTGAGACCGAGAGTTAAAGCACGAAGGGTAATGCCATGCAATTTCATTTTGCTTATGTCATCATTTAGTGATAAGGATGAGAGTAAAAGCATGAAGGGTGGGCCATTTTTATATCCTCGGCTTATCTGTCTTCATTGTTGATGATTTATTTGGCGTCTACGTGATGCTACTTCTGCTGTAGTTATCGTATCCTTCCCCTTTTGCATATCCCCTCCCAGTTGTACATCATTAATCTCTATTTTTTGTTACTTCTTTATATATATATATATATATACACTTGTACATGTTTATTTACGTAGGTGTCCTGTCATAGCCTCGTCACTACCTCGTCGAGGTTAGGCTCGACACTTACGGAGTATATTGAGTCGATTGTACTCATACTACACTTCTGTACTTCTTGTGCAGATTTTGGTATTGGTCCCAGCGGTGCGTGAGGTATGTCAGCTCGGATCATTGCATACGAAGACTTGAGGTAGATCTGTTAGCATCCGTAGAGCTTGAAGTCCCCTTCCTCTTCCCTCTTTTACTGTTCATTTTCTTCAAACAGTTGTATTTATTTTAGACTTTATTTTTAGAACTTCTAGTTTCTTATGTACTCGTGACTCAGGATCTTTGGGAGTAGATTCTATTACATGACTTATGCTGGTGTTGTATTAGATTGAGTTCTTATTCCTTGTTATTTACCATCATTTTGTTTAAACTATTAATATTTGGCTATTTAACTATCTCACGTCGTCTTGCCTAGCAAGTGGTTGTTAGGCGCCATCATGACCTCGAGGCGGGGATTTTGGGTCGTGACAAGTTGGTATCAGAGCATTAGGTTGCCTAGGTCTCATGAGTCACGAGCAAGCTTAGTAGAGTTTGGAGGATCGGTACGGAGATGTCTGTGCTTATCTTCCAGAGACTATGGAGTTTAGGAATAATTTCACTTCTTTCGTTCTCTATCATGCGATTTTATTCTATCATTGATGATTGATCCATTCTATTCTTGTTCTCTCGCATATGGCGAGAACACGCATAATATCTGTAGCCGGACAAAAGCCGGAGCCCCCAGTGGCAGCTACGACCAGGGGCAGAGGTCGAGGCTGAGGCTGAGGCAGAGCTAAGCCTAGAGCTCGAGCGGCAGCATCCGCAATGGAGCCTCGGATTGATTACGAGGAGGAGGTTCCAGCTCAGGCAGTACTCGTCAGACCAACTCAGGTACCGGAGGAGTTCATAGCCACTCCAGTGCTTTAGGGTGCTCTAGTCCGTTTGGTGGGCCTTATGGAGAGTGTGTCCCAGGCTAGACTCCAGCAGCCCCGCCAATTAGGGTGGTTCAGCCGGTTATTGCGGCACAGGCCGGTGATAGGCCAGCTATGTCTACTAAGGCTTTGTTGAGGTTGGATAAGTTTACCAAGCTCTTTCTTATTCATTTCAGTGGTGCACCTTCTGAGGACCCACGTGATTATCCAGACCGCTGCCATGAGGTGACGCGAAACATTTGCATAGTTGAGACCAATGGGATTGATTTTGTAGTGTTTTAGATGACTGGTTCCGCCAAGAGATGGTGGAGAGATTATATGTTGACTATACCAGCTGGTTTGCCTGCACTTACCTGGGATCAATTCTTACAGCTATTTCTAGAGAAGTTCATTCCTGTCACTCTGATAGAGGATTACCGCAGGTAGTTTGAGCATCTTTAGCAGGGAAGTATGATTGTTACCCAGTACAAGACTCGATTTGTGGACCTAGCTCTCCATGCCATTATCTTGCTCCCTACTGAGAGGGAGAGAGTAAAGAGATTCATTGATGGGATCACTTTCACTATGAGGCTACAGATGACCAAGGAGACTGGAGATGATGTTACTTTTCAGAGGGCCGTAGATATAGCCAGATGGATCGAGATGGTTCGTGGTCAAGAGAGAGGGTAGGTGTTTGAAAAGAGGCCTCGTAATTTCGGTGGTTTCAGTGTTGCCTCATTTGGAGGCAAGGGTACTTTTGGTAGAGTCCATCCACCCAAGCCGTTTCAGTTAGCTCTTCAGGCATCCCACAGAGCTTTGGGCAGTCGGGGTCCATATGTGTCTCATCTTGAGCAACTAGCTTGCAGTGCACCACCAGCTCCTATTAGTGCACCTCCGATCCAGAGTTATCAGGGTGGTTACCTAGGTCGATAGGGCCAGTTTAAGGGTTAGCTATCACATCAGCTGAGGGCTTGTTATACTTGTAGGGATCTGAGGCACCTAGCTAGATTTTGCCCCAGATCCCAGGGCGGCGTGCATCAGCAGCTTTCTCGTGCCATGATTCTAGCACCGATTGCTCCACCGCCCGCTCAACCAGCTCGAGGTAGGGGCCGGGCAGCTAGAGGTGGAGGTTAGGCCATTAGATGTAGAGGTCACGCCGTTAGAGGTGGAGGACATCCAGCTAGAGGCTATCCCCGAGACGTAGGTCATAGTGGTGGGGCCCAGTCCCGATTTTATGCTTTCCCAGCTAGACCTGAGGCCGATTCATCTAATGCCTTTATCACATGTATTGTTCCGATTTTCCATAGAGATGCTTCACTTCTATTTGATCTGGGCTCTACTTATTCCTACGTGTCACCTATTTTTCTTCACATCTGGTTGTGCCTCATAATTATTTGCCTGCTCCTGTATATGTGTCCACGCCTGTGGTAGATTCTATTGTTGTAGATCATGCCTATCACTCGTGTGTGATTACTATTAGGAGTCTGAAAACTAGTGTAGACCTCCTTCTTCTTAATATAGTAGACTTTGATGTTATTTTTGGCATGGATTAGCTGCCACCTTATCATGCTATATTAAATTGTCATGCCAATCGGTGACTTTAGCCATGCTGGGGTTGCCTCGATTAGAGTGAAGAGGGACTCCTGACCATTCTACCAGCAAGGTTATTTCTAATGTGAAGGCTCGCCGTATGGTCGAGAAGGTATGTCTAGCTTATTTGGCCTATGTTCGTGATTAGAGTGTGGAGGTTCCTTCCATGTATTTAGTTGCAGTTGTGCGTGAGTTTCCAGAGGTATTTCCTACAAATCTGTCGGGGATGCCACCCGACAAAGATATTGACTTATGTATTGGTTTGGCTCCGGGCACTCAGCCTATTTCTATTTCACCATACCGTATGGCCCTGTCGGAGTTGAAGGAATTGAAGGAGAAGCTGTAAGATTTGCTTGACAAGGGATTCATTAGACCTATTATCTCGCCCTAGGGTGTGCCTGTGTTGTTTATGAAGAATAAAGATGGTTCGATAAGGATGTGTATAGACTATCAACGGTTGAACAAAGTCATTATCAAGAACAAGTATCCGTTGACAAGGATTGATGACTTATTTGATCAGCTTCAGGGTGACAAGGTATTTTTGAAGATTGATTTGAGGTCTGGTTACCATTAGTTAAAGATTAGGACATCCGATGTCCCTAAGATGGCTATCTCGGTATGGGCATAATGAGTTCCTAGTGATATCATTTGGGTTGACAAATGCCCCAGCAACATTTATGGATTTGATGAACCGAGTGTTTAAGACCCATTTGGATTCCTCTGTGATTGTATTCATTGATGATATTTTGATCTACTGCCGCAGTTCAGAGGACCACGAGCAGCACCTTCAGATTGTACTTCAGACTTTGAGGGATAGTAAGTTATATGCCAAGTTTTCAAAGTGTGAGTTTTTGTTAGACTCAGTCACCTTTTTGGGGTATCTGTTATCGATAGAAGGCATAAAGGTGGATCCTAAGAAGATTGAGGCAATTCAAAACTGGCTTAGACCTACTTCAGCTATAGATATTCGGAGTTTCCTGGGTTTGGCGGGTTAATATCACCGGTTCGTGGAAGGGTTTTCATCCATAGTAGCCCCATTGACTAGATTGACCCAAAAGGGTGCACCATTCAGATGGTCAGATGAGTGCGAGTTGAGATTTCAGAAGCTCAAGACCGCTTTGACTACGGCGCTAGTGTTGGTGTTGCCCACAGTTTTTGGATCATACACTGTGTATTTTGATGCATCTCATATTGTGCTCGGTACAGTGTTGATGCAGGATAGAAGGGTGATTGCATACGCATCGCGGCAGTTGAAGGTTCATGAGACAAATTACCCTGTACATGACTTAGAGTTGGCAGTCATTGTTCATGCGCTGAAGATTTAGAGGCACTATCTTTAGGGTGCGTCTTGTGTGGTATTCACAGATCATCGGAGTCTACAGTATTTATTCAAGCAAAAGGATCTCAACTTGAGGCAGAGAAGGTGGTTGGAGCGGTTGAAAGACTACGATATCACCATTTTGTATCATCCCGGGAAGGCCAATGTGGTAGCCGATGCCTTGAGTAGAAAGGCTTTGAGTATGGGTAGCCTTGCATATATTCGAGTTGGTGAGAGGCCTCTTGCGTCATATGTTCAGGCTTTGGCCAATCAGTTTGTGAGGTTAGATGTTTCAGACCCCAGTCGTGCTCTACCTTGCACAGTCTCTCGGTCTTCCTTGTATGAGTGAATCGGATAGAGTCAGTATGATGACCCCCATTTGCTTTTCCTTAAGGACACGGTGCGGCATGTTGGTGCCAAGCAGGTTACCGTTGGAGACGATGGGGGTTTACGGATGTAGGGTCGTATTTGTGTGCCCAATAAGGATGGGCTTCATGAGTTGATTCTTGAGGAGGCCCATAGATCCCGGTATTCTATTCACCCGGGTGCCACCAAGATGTATCAGGACTTGCAGTAACATTATTGGTGGAGGAGGATGAAGAAGGATATAGTTTCATATGTTGCTCGGTGTCTAAATTGTCAACAAATAAAGTACGAGCATCAGAGGCCTGGTGGTTTGCTTCAGAGGCTAGAGATTCCTGAGTGGAAGTGGAAGCGTATTACTATGGACTTTGTTGTTGGGCTCCCACGGACTCAGAAGAAGTTCGACACAATATGGGTCATTATTGATAGGTTGACCAAGTCGGCACATTTCATTCCAGTGGCAGTTACCTATTCTTCGGAGCGGTTAGTTGAGATCTACATCTGCGAGATCATCCGTCTTCACGGTATGCCCGTATCTATCATTTTCGATCGAGGCACGCAGTTCACCACACACTTCTAGATGGTCGTACAGTGTGATTTAGGTACACGGGTTGAGTTGAGTATAGCATTTCACGCGTAGACGGATGGACAATCCGAGCGCACTATTCAGATATTGGAGGATATGTTTCACGCTTGTGTTATAGATTTCGGGGGTTCTTGGGATCAGTTCTTGCCACATGCGGAGTTTTCCTACAACAACAATTACCAGTCGAGCATTCAGATGGATCCCTATGAGGCATTATATGGGAGGCGGTGCCGTTATCCAGTATGATGGTTCGATCCGGGAGAGGCTCGGTTGTTGGGCACCGATTTAGTTCAGGATGCCTTGGACAAGGTCAAGATTATTAAGGACCGACTTCGCACTGCTCAGTCTAGGAAGAAGAGTTATGCCGACCGTATAGTTCGTGATGTTGCATTTATGGTTAGAGAGAGGGTATTGCTACGGGTTTCACCCATGAAGGGTGTGATGAGGTTCGAAAAAAGGGCAAGTTAAGGCCAAGGTATATCAGACCCTTTGAGATTCTTGAGAGAGTGGGTGAGGTGGCCTACAGTCAAGCATTGCCACCTAGTTTATTAGCAGTCCATCCAATGTTTCATGTGTCCATGCTCTTAAACTATCACGGTGATCCGTCTCTGGTGTTAGATTTTAGCTTAGTCCAATTGGACAACGATTTGACTTGTGAGGAGGAGCCAATGGCTATTCTAGCCCAGCAGATCCGACAGTTGAGGTCTAAGAGTTATCCTTCAATTCGACTGCAGTGGAGAGGTCAGCCTATCGAGGCATCTATGTGGGAGACCAAGTCAGACATGCGGAATAGATATCCATACGTTTTCACTAGTCTAGGTACCTTTTTATGTCCGTTTGAGGATGAACGTTTATTTTAGAGGTGGAGAATGTGATGATTCGATAGGTTATTCAGTTGCACCCTTCATTTTTGTATTTCGAGACCTCGAGAAGCTCCGTTTAGCCTTCCTCGATTTGCATGTGCAGTCCGTGTATTTTTCCAGAAAATTTATTTAAACATTTATGAAAATGTGAATTATTTCCTTTAAAATTCATTTGAGTTGACTACGGTCAAGTATTATGTAAACAGTCTCAGATCAGTATTATGATGGTTCCAGTGGGTCCGTATCATGATTTGGGACTTGGACGCCCGGAATCGAATTGGAAAGTCCCTAACTTGAATTAACGTAATTTGTTGAAAACTAGCAATTTAAGGTTTAAATAATTCCTAAGTTTAATCGTAGGTTGACTTTATTGTTACCATGTTCAAATTTCGGTTCCGGAACTTGGTATTGGTTCATTTCAGTATTTATGGCGTGATTCAGACGCCCGGTTGTTAAATTGAAAGTTTTGAAGTTTCTTTAAATATTCCATTCATTTTGGTATCTGATTCGTAGTTCTAGATGTTATTTTGGTATTTTTGATCGTGTGAGCGAGTTCGTATGATGTTATTACACTTGTGTGCATGTTTGTTTTGGATCCCGAGGGACTCTGGTGAGTTTCAGATAGGCTACAGAGTGATTTTTGAACTGAGAAGAATGTTAGTGCATCAAGTCTGCAGATCTCGCACTTGCGAGGATATGTTTGCAAATGTGAGCCTCGAAAATACGAGGTCAGGCTTGCATATGCGACATTGGTGTGGGCTGGTTCAGCTTCGCTATTGTGAAGTTAAGTCCACATATGCGATGGTTGGCAAGTTTGCATTTGCGAATTTTTTTGTCGCATTTGCGATTACAGGGAAATTGGGGCAGACTCGCATTTGCGAGTTGATTGTTCGCATTTGCGGAAAACCTTGATTAGCATTTGTGATAAATTCATCACATTTGTGATGAAAGCCGGCTCAGTGACTTTTTCGCTTTTGCGAAGAGTATCGCTATTGCGAACTATGTGTCGCAATTGCGATAATTGCAGCTGGGTAAAAGAGGAAAAAACGGGATTTAGCTCATTTCTCACAAACTCTAAACCCTAAACACCCTAGAGACAATTTTCTAAGAGGAGTTTCTTCCCAAAAACATTGGTAAGCAACTTTAATCTATTTCTTTTCAATTACCCATTACTTTCCAAGTGTTTTCAACATTAAATCTAGGATTTTCGTGGTAGAAATTAGAGATTTGGGTAGAATTTGGAATTTTTATAAATTTGGGATTTAGACCTCGAATTGAGGTCGTATTTTGAAACTAATCATATAATCAGGCTCGGGGTTGAATGAGTGATTGGGGTTGGGACCGAATCTCGGGTTTTGACCAAGCGAGCCCGGGGTTGACTTTTGTTGACTTTTTTTGAAATCATTAAGGATTGAATCGTTTTCACTCATGGGTAGTTTCTAAAGCTATTTTGAATATTTTGAACGATATTTGGTTAGATTCGATTGGTTTGGAGGCAAATTTTAGAGGAAAGTCCCCGGTTGAGCCTTGATTTGACTGCAGAGCGAGGTAAGTGCCATGGTTAACCTTGACTTGAGGGATTAGGACTTGTTTGCCTATTTGCTACATGTTTAATGTATGGGTACAACATATAAGTTAGGTGACAAGTACTTATGCATTGTTGTTGGGTTAAAGCATGCGGGTGGAACTTGTTTCCCTGTGATTTATTACCTCTTTAATTATGATATCTATGGCTAGGTTAGGTTATTACTTATTGGGTCATTCTTTCCATATTTATTGCTTATGTAGTAATTGTTGAGCAATCTGGGAGTTGGAGTTTTGTACCTTGGCATCATATTTGATGCTAAATACAAATCTCCGCATTATTCACTTCCCGAATTTATGTTATCTTTGTTACATGGTAAGGAAGAGTGTTAAATCATGAAGAGTGATGCCGTGCCAATGCATTTATCTCATTTATTGATTTATACATAGTGAGGAAGAGAGTTAAAGCACGAAGGGTAATGTCGTGCCATTTATATCATTTATTCATTTATATTATGGCGAGGAAGAGACTAAAAGTACGAAGGGTGATGTCGTGCCATACATTTCATTTATTCATTGTTACATGGTGAGATCGAGAGTAAAATCACGAAGTGTGATTCCATGCCATTTTATTTTAGTTATGTCATCATTTAGTGGTAAGGATGAGAGTAAAAGTATGAAGGGTGGGCCATTTGTATATCATCGGTTTATCTGTCTGCATTGTTGATGATTTATTTGGCTTCCTTCCCCTTTCACATGTCCCCTCCTAGTTATACATCGTTAATCTTTGTTTTTTGTTACTGTTTTGTATATATATCTATACTTGTACATGTTTATTTACGTAGGTGTCCTTTCATAGCCTCGTCACTACCTCGTCGAGGTTAGGCTCGACACTTATGGAGTACATTGGGCCGGTTTTACTGATACTATACTTTTGCACTTCTTGTATAGATTTTGGTATTGGTCCTAGCGGTGCGTGAGGTGCGTCAGCTCGGATCATTGTATACGGTGAATTGAGGTAGATCTGCCGACATCCACAGACCTTGAAGACCCCTTCCTATTCCCTATTTTAATGTTCATTTCCTTCGAAGAAGTTGTATTTATTTCAGACTCTGTTTGTAGAACTTCTAGTTGCTCGTGTACTCGTGACTCCAGATCTTTGGGAGTAGATTGTATTACATGACTTATGCTGGTGTTGTATTAGATTGAGTTCTTATTCCTCGTTATTTACCATCATTTTGTTTAAACTATTAAAATTTGGCTATTTAACTATCTCACATCGGTTTGCCTAGCAAGTGGATGTTAGGCGCCTTCACGACCCCGAGATGGGGATTCCGAGTCGTGACATATACTAATCTGTTTTACTTTGTGATTTAATTTTTTTAAATCTCTATCACTCTTTTTATTGAATAAATATATGTACCCTAAGATTTATTTTTTCTTGAAAAATTATTTTACTCATATGATGAATTTTAAAAATAATTTAATTGGATTCTCTCGCTAAATAATTAATTGAAAGATTTGATTATTTGGGTTTAACATAAAAAATAATTAGTTTTCTGTTGATTCAGAATCTTAATATTAGTTTATCTCATGTTTGAATATTTAACCGTAATTATAGTATTATCCACCATAAATTTTATTTTCAAAGAGTAAAAAGATAGATCTGACATTCCACTTTTAGATCTTTATAATGTTTGAAAATTCATTAGTGGTATTGACTCTTACCAACCTTTTTCTTTATCTTTCTTATACATTTATATTCTTAATTTTTTTTAGTTGTTCTATAATAATTATTAAACAATAAAAGAAGAAGAAGAAGAGTGTCACAAATGGAGACAACATTGGGCTAGTCCAGGAAGCTAAAGTACAAATTGGTCCATCAAGTGGGCCTCCAAGTTTGCTATTCCACCTTATCGTATGGCCCCAGCAGAGTTGAAAGAATTGAAGGAACAATTGCAAGAGTTGCTCGATAAGGGCTTCATTCGGCCTAGTGTGTCACCTTGGGGTGCTCCTATCTTGTTTGTAAAGAAGAAGGATGATTCTATGCGAATGTGTATTGATTATTGCCAGTTGAACAAGGTTACAGTGATGAACATATATCCATTGCCACGTATTGATGACCTATTTGATCATCTTCAAGGTGCCACTGTGTTCTCTAAGATCGACTTGCGTTCAGGCTATAATCAGTTGAAGATTCGGGAGCTAGATATCCCGAAGACTGCTTTCAGGACTCGGTATGGTCATTATGAGTTCCTTGTGATGTCTTTTGGGCTGACCAATGTCTCAGTAGCATTCATGCATTTGATGAACAATGTATCTCATTCCTATATTTACTCTTTCGTCATTGTATTTATTGACAACATTCTGGTGTACTCCCGGATTCGGGAGGATCATGATCAGCACCTAAGGACTGTGCTTCAGACGTTGAGAGAAAAGAAGTTATATGCAAAAATTTTGAAGTGTGAATTCTGGGTAGATTCAGTGGCATTTTGGGTCATGTGGTATTGGGTGAGGGGATCAAGGTAGACCCGAAGAAGATTGAAGCAGTGCAGAGTTGGCCTAGACCATCCTCAGCTACGGAGATCCGGAGTTTTCTTGGCTTGGCGGGTTATTACCGTCGATTGGTTGAGGGTTTATCGTCTGTTGCAGCACTTATGAGTAGATTTACCCAGAAGGGTGCTCCGTTCAGGTGGAACCGAGAAGTGTGAGGAGAACTTTCAAAAGCTCAAGACTGCTTTGACTACAACCCCAGTATTGGTGTTTCCTACAGGTTCGGGATCCTATACAGTATATTGTGATGCGTCACGCATTGGTCTTGGTGCGATGTTGATGCAGGACGGTAGGGTGATTGCCTAAGCATCTAGACAGCTGAAGATGCATGTGAAGAACTATTCGGTCCATGACCTCGAGTTAGCAGCTATTGTGCATGCCTTGAAGATCTGGCGACATTATTTGTACGGTGTCCCTTGTGAGGTCTTCACCGATCATCGGGGTCTACAATATCTGCTTAAACAGAAGGATCTTAACTTGCGGCAGCGGAGATGGTTGGAGCCACATAAGGATTATGACATCACCATTCTCTATCATCTTTAATAGAATTCAACAGATATGATTGTATTAATTTTAAATTCTTAAGTATTAAAAACAATTAACATAGAATTTATTGTAATCTAAAAAATAAGTTATTATAATTTTTTCATTTTCCTATGAGTTCTTTTGCTTAATATTTTAGGGTTATTTTGGCCTTTGTGAGGGATGTTGGTGCTGACGCTCCTACTATTGATTCTGTACAGGTAGTGCGAGACTTTTCGGATGTGTTTCCTACAGATGTGCCGGGCATGCCGCTCGACAGGGATATTGACTTTGGTATTGATTTGGTGCCAGGCAGTCAACCCATTTCTATTCCTCCGTATCATATGGCACCAACTGAGTTGAAGGAATTGAAAGAGCAACTTCAAGAACTTCTTGATAAGGGGCTTATTAGGCCTAGTGTGTCACCTTGAGGTGCACCAGTTCTATTTGTAAAAAAGAAATACGGTACTATGCAGATATGCATCAACTACAGACAATTGAACAAAGTTACAATCAAGAATAAGTATCATTTGCCACGTATTGATGATTTATTTGACCAGTTTCAGGGAGCGAGGGTATTCTCTAAGATTGATTTGAGGTCTGGGTACCATTAGCTAAAGATTCGAAACTCGGATATTCTAATGACAGCATTCAGGACCCGTTATGGTCTTTATGAGTTCCTTGTGATGTCTTTTGGGTTGACCAACGCCCCAGCAACATTCATGCATATGATGAACAATGTATTTCAGCCTTATCTTGACTCGTTTGTCATAGTATTCATTGATGATATCCTGGTGTACTCTCGTAGCCAGGAGGAGCATACCCAATATTTGAGGATTGTGTTGCAGCGATTGAGGGGGGAGAATCTTTATTCCAAGTTCTCCAAGTGTGAGTTTTGACTTAGTTTAGTGGGTTTCTTGGGGCACGTGGTGTCCAGTGTAGGGATTCAGGTAGATCCTAAGAAGATAGAGGCAATTCAGATTTGGCCCAGGCCATCTTCAGCTATTGAGATTTACAGTTTTCTCGGCTTGGCCGGGTGTTATCGTCGCTTTGTGGAGGGATTCTTATCTATTGCGGCACCTATGACTAAATTAACCCAGAAAGGTACTCCATTCAGGTGGTCGGATGAGTGTGAAGAGAGCTTTCAGAAGCTCAAGACTACTTTGACCACAACTCTAGTTCTAGTTTTGCCTTCAGCATCAGGCTCTTATACAGTGTATTGCGATGCTTCTCGTATTGCTATTGGGTGTGTTTTAATGCAGGAGGGTAGAGTGATTGCTTATACTTCGCACCAGTTGAAGCCACATGAAAAAAACTACCCTGTTCATGATTTAGAGTTGGCAGCCATTGTTCATACATTAAAGATTTGGAGGCATTATCTCTACGGTGTGTCTTGTGAGGTATTTATAGATCATCAGAGTATCCAACACTTATTCAAATAAAAGGATCTAAATTTGAGGCAGCGTAGATGGTTGGAGCTGCTAAAGGACTATGATATTACCATTCTGTATCATCCCGGGAAGGCCAATGTGGTGGCCATGCATTGAGTAGAAAGGTGGTGAGTATGGGAGCCTTGTATTCATTCCTGTTGGTGAGAGACCTCTTGCAGCTGATGTTTAGGCCTTGGCCAACCAGTTCGTCAGATTAGATGTTTCGTATCCCAGTCGGTTCTAGCTTGTGTGGTTTCTTGGTCTTCCTTATATGACCGTATCAAAGAGCGCCAGTATGATGATCCCCATGTGCTTTTTCTAAAGGACACAGTTCAGCACGGCGATGCCAAAGCTATTACTATTGGAGATGATGGGATGTTGAGGATGCAGGGTCGGATTTGTGTGCCAAATGTAGATGGACTGCAGGAGTTGATTCTAGAGGAGGCCCATAGTTCGCGGTATCCTATTCATCCGAGTGCTGCAAAGATGTATTAGGACTTGAGACAGCACTATTATTGGATGAGGATAAAGAAAGATATAGTGGGGTTTGTAGCTCGGTGTTTAAATTGTCAGCAGGTGAAGTACGAGCATCAGAGACTGGGTGGATTGCTTCAGAGACTTGTAATTCCGGAGTGGAAGCGGGAGCGTATTACCATGGACTTCGTAGTTGGACTCCCATGGACATCGAGGAAGTTTGATGCTATTTTGGTGATTGTGGATCGGTTGACCAAGTTCGTGCATTTTATTCTAGTCGATACAATGTATTCTTCGGAGCGGTTGGCTGAGATTTATATCCACGAGATTGTTCGCCTACACGGTGTGCTAGTGTCCATCATTTCAGATCGGGGCACGCAGTTTACATCACAATTTTGGAGAGCAGTGCAGCGAGAGTTAGGCACACATGTTCAATTGAGTACAACATTTTACCCTCAGACATATGGACAGTCCGAGCACACTATTAAGATATTGGAAGATATGTTACGCGCTTGTGTTATAGATTTTGTGGGTTCTTGGGATCATTTTTTGCCGCTTGCAGAGTTTGCCTACAATAACAGCTACCAATCGAACATTTAGATGGCCCCGTATTAGGCTTTGTATGGGAGACTGTGTCGGACTCTGGTGGGTTGGTTTGAGCCGGGTGAGGCTAGGCTATTGGGCACTGATTTAGTTCAGGATGCTTTGGAAAAGGTTAAATTGATTCAGGATTGACTTCGCACGGCGCAGTCTAGACAGAAGAGTTATGTCGATCGGAATGTTCGTGATGTTGCTTACATGGTATGAGAGAAGGTACTATTCCGAGTTTCGCCGATGAAGGGTGTTATGAGGTTTGGGAAGAAGGGAAAGTTGAGTCCCTGGTATATTGGGCCTTTTGAAATACTTAAGAGGATTGGAGAGGTGGCTTATGAACTTGCATTGCCTCAGTCCTGGTCATCTAGTGTTTCATGTAACCATGCTCCGGAAGTATGTCAGAGATCCGTTTCATGTTTTGGATTTCAGTACGATTCAGTTGGATGGGGATTTGACTTATGATGTGGAGCTGGTGGCCATTTTGGACCGGCAGGTTCGTAAGTTGAGGTCAAAGAACATAGCTTTAGTGAAAGTGCAGTAGAGAGGCCAGCCAGTCGGAGAAGCTACCTGGGAGATTGAGCGGGATATGCGGAGCAAATATCCTCGCCTATTTGAGACTTCAGATATCATTCTAAACCCGCTCAAGAATATAACAACCCGGCCGGTTGTTTTAAGTATTATAGCCATGTTCCCTCATTTACTGAATATTTTATGTTCAATTGTGATTATGTAAATTGTCGGGGCAGTTTCAGAATGAATTGGGACACGTAGTTGTAAGATTTAAAGCTTAAGTTGAAATAGTTGATCGAATATTGACTTATGTGTAAACAACTCCGGAATAACATTTTGATGATTCCAATAGCCCCGTATGATAATTTGGGACTTAGGAGTGTGTCCGGATAATTATTTGGAAGTCCGTAGTTGATTTTGGCTTGAAATGACATAAGTTGGAAATGAAGGTTTCAAAGTTTGACTGGTTATTGACTTTATTGATATCAGGGTCGGAATCCAATTCTAAACTTTTCATAGGTCCGTCATGTCATTTATGACTTGTGTGCAAAATTTGAAGTCAATCGGACTTGATTTGATAGGTTTCGGCATCGAATGTAGAAGTTGGAGTTCGTTAGTTTTCATTAGGCTCGAATTGGGTGCGATTCATGTTTTTAGTGTTGTTTAATGTAATTTGAGGCATCGACTTAGTTCGTATAATATTTTAGGACTTGTTGGTATATTTTGTTGAGGTCCTGGGAGCCTCGAGTGGATTCTGGATGGTTAACGGATCAAAGATTTGACTTGGAGCAATTCTGGAAATTTTTGCCTTCTGGTGCAATTGCACTTGCAGAATTTTGCTCGCAGGTGCAAGCTCACAGAAGTGTGATGGGCGTCACAAAAGCGGCCAAGCGTGACTGAGGCAGTGGTCGCAGAAGCGAGCAGGTGGAATGCAAAAGCGGAGTCGCACCTGCAAATGTGCGATCGCAGAAACGGAAAGGCGAGAGGGGTGGCTGCTTTGCAGAAGCAGACTTTTGTGTGTAGAAGTGCAATAAGCCGCAGAAGCGTGGGAATACCTCACATCTGCGAGAGCGCAGATGCGGTCAAGTGTATCGCAAATTCGAAAACACTAACAGGGTTAAAACGAGGGGTTCCAAGAGTTTTTCTCATTTTTGGACTTCAAACACTCGATTGGGGGCGATTTTTTAGAGGGAATGCACGAGAATTATTGAGTTAAGTCACTTGTGACCATTATTAGTCAATAATATTGAATTATGATTGAGTATTCCGACTAGATTATGTGTTTTTGAGGTGTAATTCGAGAATTTGGGCCTAGGGATTTCAAAATAAGAATTTAGGATTTGGAGGTCAAGTTGATGTCGGAATTTGGTAAATTTGGACTCGTGGTTGAATGGGCGTTCATATTTAGTAATATTTGTCGGGTTCTGAGACAGGGGCCCCACTGTTGACTTATGGATTGATTTTCGGATTTAATTAGAAAATTTAGTATTTTCATATGGAATTGATTCCGATAATTCGTGTTAACTTTTTTCAAATTAATTGTGACTAGATTCGAGGCGTTAGGAGGCCAATTCGCGAAGCAAGGGCTTATTAGAATAGAGAATTTGCACGGATTAATGTAATTAACACTTCTAAACTTGGTTCTGAGGGTATGATTCCCTGAACTACAAGTTATATGATTTGTTTGGAGGTGACACATATGTTAGGTGACGGGCGTGTGGGTGTGCACCATAGAAAATTGTGACTTAATTGATTCTGTGGAGTTGCATAACCAAATAATCATGTCATCATCCACATGTTCTCCACGTGTTGGAGAAATGTAGCGGACACTCGTATTAAAGATCATGTTTAGGCTACGTGTCGATATTTTTTGGGACCCACAGAGGTTGTATTGTTGTTGAATTATTTATTTAAATTGTAATTTTATACTCAGTCTCTGTTTCCATTCATGGATATATCATATCATTATGTCAGGTTGATTTTCATGTCATTATAAGCCCGAGAGACTGATATTTGCGAGTGATATTTATGGGATCGGGGTACACGCCGTAACATATTTTATTTATTTATGCCTGAATCTGGCTTATTATAGCGCTTGGGCTGAAAGAGCCCCTCCAGAGTCTGCACCCCACACAGTGATCGCAATGGATATTATATTTGAGATAGAGTTCCCTAGTCATGGAGTTGCCATATATATTAACATTTGGGATGGAGTTTCCTGGCCATGGAATTGCCCGATACATTATATTTGGGATGGAGTTACTTGGTTATGGAGTTTACCTATACATATATCTTTGGGATGGAGTTCCCTGGGCTGGATTGGCCCTGTACAGTACTGAGTGACTGAATGTCAGTTATTATGTATATATATTTTGGGGATCTTCCCTATGATGGATTGGACATATACAATACTGAGTGATTGAGTACTCTGAGAGTGTGGGTACACAAAGATTCCATTGTAGAGCATCACGTATAGCATGTACATTGGCATGTAGATATAGAGATGTCATACTTCTCATATCATTCAGATATGCTCTATTTTACTTGTATTGGATTTTTCTGTTATACTTGAAAGCATGCCTATATTTCTGTACTGTTATTTTCTATAATTGAATTGTGCATGTTGAGCTCGTCACTACTTTCATCCCAAAGGTTAGTCTTGTTACTTATTGAGTACATTGAGTCAGTTGTACTCATACTACACTCTGTACTTTGTGTGCAGATCTAGGTACTTCCGGATACGGCAGTTGCATGATTTTGGAGATTTATATGTTGGAGACTATTGAGGTAGCTGCTTTGGCGTCCGCAGACCTTGACTCTCTCTCCTCTTAGTTATTTGTACTGCTCTATATTTTTAGACAATATTTTTATCATTCAGACTGTGTGGTAATTTAGATGCTCATGTACTTAGCGATACCGAGTTTTGGGAGTGTATTGTATAAAGACAGTATTTTGTATCATAAATTGTGGGATTTTATTCTTATATTTATTTATTGTGTTTTCAAACTTAAAGGAATTTGTGATTTATTGAGGTTGTCGGCTTGCCTAGTATTAAGATAAGAGTCATCACGACATGTGAGATTTTCGGTCATGACATTACCTGTTTGTTCCTTGTTGCTAACCGTTGCTTTTAGTTTTCTATTGCCTGTATTGGTTGTTGTTCTACCATGCTTAATTTATATTGATATTGTTCCCTGTTAGTTTCACATTCATACTTGTACGAGTTATTATGTCTAGTAGGTATCTTAATTGTTCCTCGTCACTACTCCACCGAGGTTAGTACTTATTGGGTATCGTTGTGGTGTACTTATGCTATGCTTTCTGCATATTTTTGTGCAGATCTAGGTATTTCATAGTTTGTTGATCATTAGATACAACAACAACAACCCAGTAGAATCCCATTAATGGGGTCTGGGGAGGGTAGTATGTACGCAGACCTTACCCCTACCCCGAAGGAGTAGAGAGGCTGTTTCCGAAAGACCCTCGGCTCCAAAAAAGATGCAACACTCATAAGATAAATAGCAATACCATGAAATTCAGAAGAAAGATGCAAAGTAAAGGGAGAGGGGAGATAAAGGAAAGGGAGACAATATTAGTACCGCCACCACAATCATAAGAAAAATAAGAACACCGTGAAATCCAGAGGAAGGATGCAAAGCAAAAGCGATAGCTAGTAAATAGGACATACACTAAAAAGCGAAATAGTAAGTCACAATATTGGCACTAGCTATCTTAGACAAAACCCCTAAATGGATAGTCCCACAATAGTACGAAGTAAGGCACGACTCAACTACCTCCTAACCTACAACCCTAATACTCGACCTCCACATCTTCCTATCAAGTGTCATGTCCTCAGAAATCTGGAGCTTCGCCATATCCTGCCTGATCACCTCTCCCCAATACTTCTTAGGCCGCCCTCTACCTCTTCTCGTGCCTTCCACCACTAGCTGCTCACACCTCCGTACCGGAGCATCTGGGCTTCTCCTCTGAACATGTCCGAACCATCTAAGCCTCGCTTCCCGCATCTTGTCATCAATGGGAGCCACATGCACCTTCTCCCGAATATCATCATTCCTAATCTTATCTATCCTAGTGTGCCCGCACATCCACCGCAACATCCTCATTTCTGCTACTTTCATCTTCTGGATATGTGAGTTCTTAACGGGCCAACACTCAACCCCATACATCATGGCCGGTCTAACTACCGCTTTATAAAACTTACCTTTGATTATCGGTGGCACTCTCTTGTCACACAAGACTCCAGATGCTAACCTCCACTTCATCCATCCTACCCCAATACGGTGTGTGACATCCTCGTCGATCTCCCCTCCCCCCTGGATAACCGAACCAAGGTACTTGAAGCTGCCTCTACTCGGGATGGCCTGCGAATCAAGCCTCACATCCTCGTCCACTTCCTCTGGCTCAGCGCTAAACTTACACTCCAGGTACTCCGTCTTCGTCCTGCTCAACTTGAAACCCTTAGACTCAAGTGCTTGTCTCCAAACCTCCAGCCTCTCGTTAACACCGACTCGTGACTCATCAATCAGAACTATGTCATCGGCGAATAGCATGCACCATGGCACATCCCCTTGAATATGGTTTGTTAACGCGTCCATCACCAGGGCGAATAAGAACGGACTGAGTGCCGAACCTTGGTGTAACCCCATTACAACCGGAAAATGCTCAGAGTCGCCTCCTACTGTCCTAACCCGTGTCTTAGCCCCATCATACATGTCCTTAATCGCCATAATGTAGGGAACCGACACACCTTTAGCCTCCAGGCATCTCCAGAGAATTTCTCTAGGAACCTTGTCGTACGCTTTCTCTAGGTCAATAAACACCATGTGCAGATCCTTCTTCCTCTCTCTGTATAGTTCCACCAACCTTCTAACAAGGTGTATAGCTTCTGTAGTCGAACGACCCGGCATGAACCCGAACTGGTTGTCGGATACAGACACCGTCATCCTCACCCTCGCTTCAACCACCCTCTCCCACACTTTCATGGTATGACTCAGTAATTTGATACCCCTATAATTGTTACAACTCTGGATATCACCTTTGTTCTTATACAATGGAACCACCGTGCTCCACCGTTGATCATTAGATAGCTGATTAGATATTGCTGTGGAGACTTCAAAGCATACCTGCCGTCACGTTTGGAGGCCTTAGATTCACCTTCTGAAGTTTATTTTGTACAATTTATTTCTATTCCGGAACAATTGTACTTAGAAATTTCCTAGTGAACATATAAAGCTTATGACTTGTACTACCGATTTTGAGATGTTGTACATCATGTTGGGATTGTTGGCTTATTATAGAAATTTATGTTTCATGTTTAATAGTTATTTTGGTTAAATTCTATCATTAATTCAGAAAGTATTAAGCTTACCTAGTCTTAGCCATCACAACATCCTACGGAAGAAAATTGGAGCCGTGACAACTTTGTAAACTTGCAATTAAATTTCTCTTCTTCCCATTTTAATATCTCTCCACATGATGCCTCCATCTTCTTCCAATTATAGTAGGATTTATTTACATTTCAATAAACACTTATCCTAATTTACCAATTACAAAATAATTAGCATAATCTTCATAGTTAAATAATGTTAGGCGTATTCAATATAAAATTCAACCACAGAGGATTAAACTACCAATAACGTAATATCAAAACATACACAAATATATCCAACATTATATATCTCCTTATATGTGTGTCTGATATATGTATCAAAGAGAAAAAATTTAACTCGATTTAAACTACGAATTTTGACTTAAAATCAGTTTAAATCACCTCCAATTTTCCTGAAATATTATATACTGCCTCATCTATGTGTCTTCAATAAATTTTAATCATACCCTTAACTCAATGTCTTAAAGTTGACAGCTTATAGCTAAGCTAAATCACATGCCATCTTCGGCATTCTCCGATTGTCAACATTGCGTCAAATGCTTCCTCCAAACGCATTAAAACCATGGTTGTGAAATATGAAAGTTGAAAACTTGAATGTAACATTGAATATATTGTTTGAGTTTGATGAAAGACATGAAAAATCCATTAAAGATTATTGAAGCTGGATTTGAATTTTTTTTCGAATTGGGTAACTGTGATTTATTTTAATTGAGTGATATTCGATTTTGTTGAAGGTATCTTAAGGAGCTTGAATATTAATTGTAGAGTTATTCAAAGAAGATCAGAGATGTATTTGAGCTAATTTTCAGATTAAAACTTGAGGCTCTATCTGTGTATATCCTCATGTATATCTATATGTATTTTCTTGTATATCAAAGTATGTTCCCATGTTATCCGTTTATCTCATGTGATAATGTATATCAGTATATATCCATGAATATTTGTGTGAGATATAAATTGATATTCATGATATATAACATAATATACACATTGCACAAATGTTTTTCAGGTCTGAAGTTTATCTCAAAGTCATCTTCAATCTTTCTAAAATTTATATATTGCTTCGTCTAGGTATCATGAACTAATTCTAATAACACCTACTGAAAACGACTAAGAAGTTCAAAGAGTTTAATTGCGGTTTCAAGGTTGGGGTTCTAGCTGAGAGAAATATTTATCTGTCACGACCCCAAATTCTCAGCTTAAGATATCGTGATGACACCTGGTCTCTAAAACTAGGTAAGCCTAACATACATTAAACTTTTAACAGATTTAACGAATAAGATATAAAATTAAATAGATATTCTATCATAATAAAATCCAAATGGTACAACAATCAGATGATTCCCCAAATCGGTGGAATTGAGTCATATGCTCTATAGAAAATGTACTAGTAATCTCTAAATACAACTCTGTTCGAAATAAAGATAAACAATAGTAAGGCAATAGAAGATGGTGACTCCGAGGCCTGCGAGCATCAAGCATGTATACCTTGAAATCTCCAAAGTAACTGGGTCGACTCACTGGCGTCCGGCTCGAGCAGAAGTACCTGGATCTGTACGAAAAAGTACAGAAGCCTAACCTCAGTACACCGCAACGATATCTAGTAAGTATCAAGCCTAACCTCGGTAGAGTAGTGACGAGACCAGGTCAAGACACCTACTAGGCAAAAAAAAACCTAAACAGAATATGATATAATCTAAAAACGGAAAGCAAGGAAATAGATGACAATAGAACAGTACAATGATATAAGGCAAACAACGAAAATTAAAGCAATAAAGGACAACAAAGAGTAAACATATAGTAGGAACAACAAGTGATCAAGTACAGTAAAGATACAAGTATAAACTAATGAAGGAAAGACAATAACTATTCAAATCAACAAGTCTTTTCACATAGAATGTACAACACGACAACTGAGGTACCACACCTCATTTTTACTTTTCGCAAGTTATAATCATAATCTTTCTTATATCACCGTGTGAGCCTTGTATTTAGTATTAAAATATTTGTTTCGAATTAGCTACATGTGTTTTAGCCCCCTTATCTCAGTGCGTGGCTTCAAGTAATTCCACCACTAGCAAAACGCGTATAAGTCCCACTTTATCTCACATCATGTATTTCAATACCCACCCGTATACCACCACATGCGTATCAATATCACAACACAATAATCAACTCACGCCACGCCCATATGTCACAATATTTGCCAAATCAACAATACAAAAATTTACCATAACACATAGCCCACGGCTCAACCACAAATATGTAGAATAATCTCAATAACAACAAATGAATGAAAAATAAATTAATAAGAAAAGGTATTCCAATAACCAATAATTTTAACCATAACCGTGTTAATAGCTTTCAACAACTACAACTTTAATACTCAACAATGAAATTATTTCCATGAAACAGTATCTTCCAATTCTAGTGCATAACATAAGTTTAACAATGAAAGAGATAGCATGGAATGTCAACTACGACTAAATGCATAAGGATAACTCAACAATGAAAAGAATAGCATGTAACAACAACTACTAACAAATTGTCATGACCCAAGATCCCTCCTTAAGTGTCGTGATGAACCCTAGTCTCTAAGGCTAGGTAAGTCAATTGCTTACAATAGTTAAGCCAGTTTAACAATGATATTTTAAAAGTAAAGTTTAATATAAATACCGAAATAAAGGTGAAACAAGCCTACGCGGCAATAATCACAACAACCTCCCGAGATTAGGTAATATAGAGTCACGAACTCTAGATGAATACATAGAAATATCTCAAAATTTAATAGTACAATACTGTTCGGATAACAAATTGACAGTAAAATAAAAGGAAACAGACTCCAAGGGACTGCAACGACCAAGAAGCTCTACCTTGAATACTTGCGACCTAGAAGATAACCCTGCCTGATTCCGTTATTTCCAATAACTAGATCTGCACAAAACTTTACAGAAGTGTAGTATGAGTACACCACGGTCGGTACTCAGTAAGTATCAAGACTAACCTCGGTAAAGTAGTGACGAGGTACAAGTCAAGATACCTGCAGTATATAAGTATAAAGCTAGTAATGGAAGAAAGAATCAGTAAATGGCAACAAGGAATAAACATGTGATATAAACAGTAAAGTAATCCGAACACTTTTAAAGCACCAATGAAACAAAATAAGGAAAACAAATGACAACTAACTAATCAAGTCGTTCTAACACAAATTTTACAACAACATTATTCTGGGATACCTCATCTCAGAATCATAAGTCACAAGTCCCAAATCACAAATTATATGCTCACGGCACCCCGTGCCCACATTATCAATCATGACCGCATGGACAACTTACGTGCCAATATCTCAATCTACCCGGCATGGTCACAGGCTTACAATCACTATCCGCCCGGCGTGGTCAAAGGTTCACTATCATAATGGAAGCAGATAATACGATAATAGATGGATATGATCAATGAATGTCAAGTTTCATACTCCTGAACCGGTGTAAACAACATGCTACAGTGTATGCTTGTGCGAGTGTACTATTACAGTCCAAGTCAACAAGTAATATCAGATATCGAGTAGCTCATTGGAAGCAACACAACAAGTCACATAAGGTGCATGAAATACATAAGGAAAATTATACCATCACACGAATATCATCAACATTATGCCCCAGGCCATCACATATCATCCATGACACAACCACCCTTATCTCTCCGTATTGACAACATTATAATAGCCATCCTTATTGCTCTACCCAGACAATAACATAATAGCCACACGTATTACTCTGCCCAGATAATAACACAATAGTCACCCGTATCACTTCGTCTAGACAACAATAGTGAGATGCCACCCTTATGCTCCACATAACCACAATCAATCCACACAACAAAATACATGTGCGAACATCATAACAACACGACATGTCAACTTGTACCACAAATATCACAAGTGCCCATAGGCCACAATACTTTACAAAACAACAATACCAATATCACTACAACACATAGCCCACAACTCAACAACAATACGTACAAGAATCTCAATAGCAACAAAATGAAACGGGGAAAAATAACTCAACAATGAACAATATCCCTTAAATGACAACTTCAAATAAAACAGGTTAATGACTTTCAATTACTTCGACTTCAATTAATTGCTTAAGGATAAACTCAATAATGAAGGTATTTTCATGAAATGACAACTTCGAATTCTAAAGTATGACATAAGCTAAACTAGCAACTACGTCAAAACGCATGAGAATAAACCGACAACGAAAGTATATCATGTAATAACAATTTCAATTGAGAATAATTCAACAATAAAGGAGGTTACATTACAATAAAAGAGGTAACAACTTCAAATAAAGTATATAAGAGTAAACTGACAATTAAAAGATATGACATGTGCTAATAACTTCAAATAAAGCATGTGAGAGTAAACTTGACAAATAAAAGATATAACATGTGCTAACAACTTCAAATAAAGTATATAAGAGTAAACTGACAATTAAAAGATATGACATGTGCTAATAACTTCAAATAAAGCATGTGAGAGTAAACTTGACAAATAAAAGATATAACATGTGCTAACAACTTCAAATAAAGTATATAAGAGTAAACTGACAATTAAAAGATATGACATGTGCTAATAACTTCAAATAAAGCATGTGAGAGTAAACTTGACAAATAAAAGATATAACATGTGCTAACAACTTCAAATAAAGTATATAAGAGTAAACTGACAATTAAAAGATATGACATGTGCTAATAACTTCAAATAAAGCATGTGAGAGTAAACTTGACAAATAAAAGATATAACATGTGCTAACAACTTCAAATAAAGTATATAAGAGTAAACTGACAATTAAAAGATATGACATGTGCTAATAACTTCAAATAAAGCATGTGAGAGTAAACTTGACAAATAAAAGATATAACATGTGCTAACAACTTCAAATAAAGTATATAAGAGTAAACTGACAATTAAAAGATATGACATGTGCTAATAACTTCAAATAAAGCATGTGAGAGTAAACTTGACAAATAAAAGATATAACATGTGCTAACAACTTCAAATAAATACATGAAAGAAGCCTAAGAGTCTAAACCGGTCAATTGCTACATATACGCCTGAGTACGAACTCGTCACCTCGCGTACACGTCTTTCACATAATTCAAATAATACAATCAACCCAAATTCTGAGGGGTAGTTCCCCCACACAAAATTAGGCAAAATACTTACCTTAAAGAAGCTAAGTTAATACGCTAAATAGACCTTCCCGTTGAAATAATACGAGTCCTACCATACCGAAATTATCCAATTCCGACATCAAATCGGCCGACAAATTATCATTTTTGTGTTTTAGAAAGTTTTTACAAAATTCCCAAACTCTCCAATTTAAATCACTAACTTAATGATAAAAATAAAGATGGAATCATGAAATATAACCAAATCTGTATCAAGAATACTTATCCCAATCCAAATAGTGAAAATCCCCTCCAAAATAGCCCAAACATGAGCTCTCTATCTCAAAAAGTTATCAAATAACAAAAGCCCTCGAAAAAGAGTACTTTATAGTTCTGCCCAGGTATTCGTCTTCGCGATCGCGAAACAAGTTTCGTGATCACAAAGCACAAAATCACAAGCTGCCAAAAACGTTCTTCGCGAATGGGTGGTCCGGGAACAACAATGAGAGAGGGCTCGTAGCCCCCC
>AWOL01S0042637.1:129860-262618 GCA_000715115.1 Nicotiana otophora | reverse complement strand
CTCTTCCCCATACCTATTTGTTCACCCGAGATGTAGAAATCTTTTTTATAATGAATAGATAGAGCCATGATACATTCTGAGGGGTAATCAAGCTGGTATTTGTGGATTCGGGGGTGGAATGAAGTCGGAAGTTATATATTTATTATAATGAAAACAATAAGAAAGGTCTGCTTCAGCCCCAGACGATATATAATATGCGAACGCGACCCATCCATACCCTGGCCTCACAGGGGTTGACACGCAAACGCAGAAGGCAATACCCGGCTGCCCCGACCAGCCCTCACACCTATGAAAACGCGAGGGACGATACGTGAACGCGATGAACTCAGCCACTCAATTCTCTGCAAATGCGGGATAAACATCGCGAACATAATAACTAAACATCAAAACTCCCAAATAACCATTCGCGATCGCATGCATACTTCCGCGAACGCGATGAACTGCAGACATCAGAAAAACCATTAATTCCAAAACATGAAGAAAAGGCCCATAGCCCATCCGAAACACACCTAAAGTCCCCGGGATCCCGTCCACTCATACCAACAAGTTTCATAACATAACGCGTACCTGCTCGAGACTTCAAATCATATCAAACAACATCAAAAGTAAGAATCGCACCTCAATTCATGCCTAATGAACTAATGAACTTTCAACTTCTATAACTCGCGCCGAATCATAATAAATCAGCCCAAAATGACCTCGAATTTTGCATGAAAGTCCGAAATAACAAAAAGAGCTATACCAACTCCCGGAATCACAATCTGAACCCGATATCAACAAAGTCAACTCCCGGTCAAACCTCTCAACTTTCCAAACCTTCAACTTTCCAACGTTCGCCAAAATGCATCAAATCAACCTACGGACCTCCAAATCTAAATCCGGACATACGACAAGGTCCAAAATCACCATACGAAGCTGTTGGAATTATCAAAACATAACTCTAGAGTCGTCTATATAAAAACTAAATTCCGGTCAACTCTTACCACTTAAACTTCTAAACCAAGAATCATTCTTTCAACTATATCCCGAATCACCCGAAAACCAAATCTGACCCTACACACAAGTCATAATACACAATACGAAGCTTCTTAAGACATTAAACCACTAAATGGAATGAAACAACCGGTTTGGTCGTTATATTTTCCCCGTCTTAAACAAATATTCATCCTTGAACGTGCCAAGATCTGTTTCGAAGCCATGAAATCCCTGAATGAACTCGCCATACATATACTCGTGGGGCGACCCCATGTCATCCCAATCCACATAAGCCCGACAACATCATCTCAACTGAAGATTATTCCTTCCACCCATACTGATAAGCCTTAGAACCAAATTTTCAACATTCGATCATTTCACTAGGACTCGATTCCCACATAAACATACTGCATCAACCTTAACCAGCTGCAACAGCACATGCATACCCCTACCATGTATAACCACACAATGTAACACATCATCCATATGCCCAAAGCAATAACTATGACTACAATAACTATCCATTACTAAACCCGGTACCGGCAAATAGCCTCATATCGATTAGAAGATTGTTCCAAGACTTCACAACACTGACAACGATGCAAGAAACATGAAGATCTCATAACCACTCACCCAAATTAACAAGTCACACCTAACGCCACCTGGGCATATACCTCGCAATCTAAATCCAACATGTACAACTCGAATATAACTGAATATGGAAAGAGAAACATATGAGAGAACTACCGAACAAGTCCAGTAGGTACAACTCCCAATCGGTATCATACTACAAATCAATTCCACAAGGGAGAAACAAAACATATGAACTAATCACAAGGATCTCATCCTAACATAACTCCACCACGGTACGTAGCCCAGTCCAAACATATCAATCCACATAGAAATACGAGGATCCCGTCCTCAACTCTGAATCACACGTATAATACACATCATACCATACGAAACCTTCCTCTAACTCAATTCCGTGAAATAATATCACAACATGTAACAGACTTCCCATACTGGTAGAGCACCTAAATCACAAATCGTAACTAAATAATCCAAAAATCACATCAAAACCTACCAGAATGAGTAACATAAAGTCCATTCTAGTCTCATAGCTCTCAATAGTGAACAAACCGAAATGATAGACATGCACTACTATTATAGAATCTCACAACAGAGGTAAAAACATAAGCAAATTACAAGAATCAAAAAATTCACCCATATATGAGGCAGATATGAGGACTCACACCGATAAAATAAGACCAGACCAAAATAAGACTGATGTTCCTCTATGATAAACCAAAACCATACATGTAATGGCCTCATCTGGTGCAACGGCCTCAATCCTACCATGGAAATCATATCAATGGGTTGAGCCTTCCCCACTAGGATGCCCTCTACCCGCCTATCCTCTACCCATAGATGGCCGTGTAGGTGGAGTAGCAACTGCAATGGAGCCCATAGCCTAGGTGCCCTGATGAAATTAACCTCTCCCGAGTCTGGGACAATCCCTCATGATGTGTCTAGTATCGCCACACTCATAACAACCCATATGCAGGCGTCGCTGTTAGTACTAAGTCTATGTTGGATGACCTAATAGTTGCTCGTATTCTTGTGCCACATAGTCCTTGGGGGTTGTACTGTTTTGGTCATGTTTGGACTATGTTATGATTATATCAGATATTATACTATTTTGAGATTACTCATGTATTTATTTATGATATGACTCTATTAATGAAAGGAATCTAGACTATATTCTATTAATTGTGAGTTAGCCTTCTTAGCAAGTATGGCTAGGCATCATCACGACCTGAGATAGTATTTTGGGTCTTAACAAGTTGGTATCAGAGATCTAGGTTCTAAGGGTCTCAAGAGTCACAAACGGGTCTAGTAGAGTCTTAATGATCGGTACAGAGACGTCTGTATTTATCTTTGAGGGTTAAAGGATGTTAGGAAACTTCTCTTCTTGATTCCTATCGTGCGACGTTATCTCGTCTTAAAGCCTATATCTTCAGTTCCCTCCAAATTATTCGTATGTGATGTTGAACACTCAATATCAGTTAGGCACCAACAAGTCGTGGTGATGCTACAGATGTGGTGCAGGATGTTTTTCCTACGTTATGAGGGAATACTAATATTATTGCCTTGTGGAGGGGCGTTCAATCATTTTAGCCTAGTATTGGTATTGCCCATAGGTTCAGTACTATATACAGTGTATTATGATGTTTTATGCATTGTTTTTGGCAAGGTGCTGGTGCAAGTGGTAGAGTGATTGCTCATGAGTTGTGGTAGTTAAAGCCTAATAAGCAGGATTACTTGATTCATGTTGGGGTTTTACATATGTTACGGCGGAGGAAGGGCATTTGGACTATGGATTTTCATGCTTCAGCTGATAGAATTGTGCGATTGGGTATTGCTAAGCTTAGTAGATTTCCCGCTTGTGTTGTTGCTAAATCATCCTTGTTTGAGCGTAGTAGGTCTTGTCATCATGATGGTGTCTATTTTCTTATTCTTAAGGGAATGGTGTTACGAGGTGGTGCTAAGGAGATTGTCCTTGGGGAGGAAAGTGGATTGCAATTTCAGGGTCAGAATTTTGTTCTTAGAATTGATGGTTTGTGGGAGTTGATCCTCGAGAAGGTTTGTAGCTTGTGGTGTTTTATTCATCTAGATGATCCATAGATATATCATTATTCGAGGCAGCATTATGGGCAGCGGAGGATGAAAAAGTACATTGTTGGACATATCTTACAATGGTTTTATTATTAGCGGGTCAAGTATGAGCAGCAGAGACTGGATGGTTTGCTTCGAAAGATGGCTATGCTGGAGTAGAAGTGATAGTGTATTGTTATGGACCTTGTGGTAGGGTAGCCATAGGTTTTGAGGAAGGTTTGTTCAAATTTGGGTCATTGTGGACAAATGATTAAGTCTGTGCATTTCATTTGGGTGATGACTTCTTACATTATAGAGAGTTCGAATTTGAGGAAAGGGTATTCTTGAGCTATAGAGGGAAAGTGAATGCTTGATTATAATCTTAGTGTGCAATACAGTCTTAAGTTTTGGATGTGTTGATGAATCTTTTGGTTCATTCACGGAATAGAAAAGATTCTTCTAGCCTGTTTATGAGTGTAGACTCGGGAGAATCAATTGATTACATAGTGATGGTGCTCATAAAAAGGTCATTGAAATATTTGAGGCTACATAGGTGGGCTATCTCTTGTGAGAAGGTTAGAGGTTGTATGATTTCTTAAGAGGTTCCTACGAAGAGTTTTACCATTTATCCAATGGTATGTATGTAGTATGACGTGAATATGGATCTCTTGAGGTAGACGGCACGACAATCATGAGGTTGGGTCTGCATTTAGGTTGACAATTTGGGATGTGTTATGGTTAGTAGAACATGAGCTTATGTGAAATTCAGCTGAGTAACAATGAGAGGTCATGGTAACTAAGGAGGAACGGTCATCGTGAATTCTTGGGTTATGTTGATTGTTGCTTAAAGCCAAGTGGATGAGCCTACCATTGACGATTGGATCAGATGGTCATGTGTAGTTGTAGTCCTCAGTGCGCTTGTGGATTAGTTATGTCCTGAGGAGGATGACTTTGAGAATGATTTGGGAAAGGAATGTTTTGAAGGCGAATGGAGGTTGTAGAATGGCTCAGGTTGGATAGTCATTTGTAGCTGTAGTGTATAAGGGAAAAGGATTCGATCTGTTATTTTGTTTGGGTATTCATGTTCTAATTGATAACTAGTCATTTGGAATGTTTGGCTATGCATTCGATACTAGGTCAGAGTAGATGATTCGAGGATGGTTCTAGTGTGTTCAAGATTCAAGATGTGGTGTCTAAGGATTTTCGGATTCGTTGTGTGGCTAAGGAGTTGAGTTTTATGTTGGATTATGAGAGAGACTTGGGATATTTTTTGTATTTTTATCAGTCCTGCGATACGATGTTTGAGAGATGGAATAAATAGCTTCAAATTCCTAAAATGTCTCTTCAGAGTGAGCATTCCGGTTTGAGGTGCTAACGGGGGCCTAAGAAGGAATAAAATGTCTTATGGGTCTTAGGAAGATGAGGTTTCATGTTGGAATCACTTGGGATAAGTTTTGATTGAGGTATCTAGAGCACCGGGAAAGAGAAGTTGTTATCCCAAAAGCAAATCAAGATGCAATTTAATGAAGTTGGATCGGTTTAGCAGCTGGCTTGGATCAACATGGTAACAAACATGATCGATTCCTTTGGTATAATAGGGCTTTACATGTGTTTTTGTAGTAACACCTTTTGGTTTGGCAGCCTGCTGGCTTGGGTGATTTAGAGAGATTCAGTCCTGATGGCTTGGTTATGCGCAAATGGATTCCCGAAGGGTTTGTGATGATTTTGACTACCACTTGAGGTTGATATCTTTTATATGTTTGGAAAGTTTGTTGCGTGTTGTGATTCTCTCCAAATTGAGTTAAGTGGAAGGTTTTCAACTAATGGAGTATTTCTCCTACTTTTGATTCATAATTGATAATGAGATTCTTGTATTTTCATATGATAGCATGATAGATGTGATGTGCTGTGTGGGATTGAGATTACATGGGCATGGTTGCGATTCAGTTTCAAAAGGAAGGCCATGAGTTATGCGCAGCACGAGAGATTTCAAATGTTTAATAGAATGTTAGCACTATCCTTATATCGCCTGAGAAAGGTGTGTGTTGTAGAAGACATATTGTGTATTGATTTGCGAATGCTTGACTAATACTACATAAATTGCATGGTTAGTAATTGTGATGTTCAGGTTAATAATGTCGCGAAAGTTTTATGGGAGTGTTTCGCATGAGGTGATTGTGCATGTGTGACGTATCAGTCATTTAAGAGGGAGAGATAGAGAGTAGGTATGTATATTTTTGTATTCTAGAGGCTTAGAGATTGGATCTTTGTGGAGGCAGATTATTTTGTTGGTTGCGGGCAATGGAAGTATATTAAGGGTTAGATAACTGATTGTATGCGTCATTGATGAGGTCACTGTGGACTTCCTTTGGGTGGTTATTTACCTATCTTGGGATGATCTGAATCGGTTTGGGGCCCTATTAGTAGGTATAATGAGAATGAGTATTCTATACTGGATCTGATTTGCTTACTCAACGTAGCTTTTTCTATGGGTGTGTCATCGGGCCAAATGGATGTCATTTCTACCCTGATTTATTTCATGTGTTGCTCTCTTATGCCATGATGAGTAGTTATACTACTTTATTATTGCCATGCCCCTACCTCGGGGAGCGCGACCGGCACTCAACCAAGATAACCCAGTCAAGCAAGCCTGCTAGATACTTTCTACCTGACCTTGCCCATGAATAGAGTGGAGATGTACTCCATTAATTAAACATTGAAAAGATTTCATAAACAACACCCCATTTCATTACCATTAACAGCTTCATTTAAAATTTTCAAAATATTATAAGTTTATAGATATAGTGAAAAACATATTTGCCAAATACTAACACTTGTAGTTTAATTCCCAACATCAAACACCACCCACAACCTGTCTACGGAGCCTCTAAGTTCAACAGAAGAGAATAATGGAAGTGTCGGCAACAAGACCCCAGCTATAACTCATAACACAACGTACAACATCAAATGATATCAGGTCGGGAATAGAGTAGGGCACACCAAAACCTGTTGAATAGGGAGTAAGTGCTAATGAGATCCAAAGATGCCATGTGATGAACCGCCTGCATCCATTGAAGATGCAACGCCCCCGGAGAAAGGGATGTTAGTACATATGGAATAGTACTAGTATGTAAAACTAAATGTCTTCTTTTAAAATAGAATGCCAATATAAGAAAGGAAAACCATAGAAATAGCAAGCAAGGATCAATGATATCCAAATGCCAAGTTAAAACATAACAGTTTTCAAAATACGAAGATAATACTATGAAGATGATAATCAAAATACGAAGATAATGTTATTTCTGGTTGGGAGATCTTTAGTACCGATATACCACCATGAATTTAGCACGGAGTCCAATCACGGCCCGATCGGCTAAGCCATCTCACAATAGATATCCAATCAAAATACCACCGTACTTTTAGCACGGAGTCTGCTCTCAGCCCGATCGGCTAAGCCATCTCACCAGAGACATCCAACCACAACAACTTCTACATAAAGCGGCCCTGCCTCCTCAACCCAATGTGTGCAGGTGGAGGTGTAATCACAATCACAATCATCACCATGTGTGTGACATGGCGTCCGATCTCCGCCCGATCGGCTAGGTCATCTCACCACAATGCAGTGTGGATTGACATCATCGTTTTGCTAGCAATCGTCTCATCCCAATTAAGGGAAATATTCTTATCACATTAATATCATCCCAAATAAGGGGAATAATCACAATGCACTCCTACACAGGTACGTGTAGTTTCGGGGTTAGGTTGTTCCCACCTACCCTTCCTCGCTGACTAACAATACTCTTAAAAATATTTTTTATTTTAATACAATGGAAACATAAATACAATTGCATTTACCTCATAACCTTTCACACCATATATAGAGTCATTAGTACTTTCAACCACTTACAACATCATCATTTTATTGGCTCTATTGGCTGTACATATGATTCTTCTTTCATGGCCTAACGGTCGTATTTCATATTCCATACTTTCATTTCTTTACTTTCAAGGATCATCATCATAAATATCAACATATAGAATATTCCGGAAATCACAACTTTAAGTTCATTTGTAATGAAGACTTTAAACACAGTGGATCTCTGTCCAAGAAATTGAGTAAGATGATTGGCAATCAAAGCGCAAGTTAAAATCATAAACGAGTAATACACCATTTATTCTTGAAATAATTTTCCTCCAAAAGGGCAATGCAAAATTTCAACTCGTGAATATGTAAGAGCTTAAAACACATTGGCAATACTTACAAAGTATAGCATTAGTTAAAACAGCCACATTTGAGCATGACTCGAGTACATAAGATCTTAGGCAAATCTATTTTCGAAGTCATTTTGAAACAGTTGAATCAAGCCTCATTCCATAACACATGTCACATAATTTCATTTTATTGGCATCATTGGCCACAAGTATAACTTTCATTATTGGCACGGTGGCCACAATTAATATCTTCAACCCACTTATTTCACTTTCAAGCATCTTTATAGATTATCAACAATAATGCATTTCAAATCAAGACTTTAGGTACACATATGAGCAATTAAGAGTCTTAAGCACATCGAGTTTTTCTCACACAATTTGGCATCATAACTTTCATTTGAAACACTTCTCAATGCCATAACATTTTAATACACATATCATTCGTGAACAAATTCCTGAAGGATAACATAATATTATAGGAACATTCGTAACACGTTTTGAACATATAACTTTCAACACTTTATTTACTCAGGATAATTGAATTTATTAGGAACAACTTTGAACATGGGAATTAGGAACTTGAACCAACCATACTTGAAGTTTACGGGGACATTATGTAATTCGATTCTAAGAAAAAAGTTTAGCCAATATACCTTACTTTGAGCTTTCCTTAAATTACTATAATATTTCGGAATTCCTAGAAATCCCAATCTATTTTGAGACATAACAAAATTGAACATAAATTAGGAAGATATTCATGGTTTCAGCTCACTTGAGCATTTTATCAAATACTAGGTGTGAAAATATGACCACATGGTTCTTCTACAAGATTTTCTTCACTCCACAACCTATTCAATACCAAGAGTTTACTCATATTAGGTCAATTACTTTCCCACCATCCTTATAGCTACATGCATGCATAGATAACAACTCTCATACCCAAGAATCACATTTCTCATTACCTACTTTCAGTCTAAATCACAAAATTTAGGGCTAGGGAGTTGAACCTTACCTATTAGATGAAGATATTGTGGATTTCTCCCATGAATCTCCAAACCTTGAGCAAGAATTTGAAGCATGAAGATGCCGGTGCCCTCCCTTCTCTCTCTAGAATAGCTCTCTCCTCTCTCTAAAATATCAGATCTTTCCTTTTAAAATGACTCCCTAACACCTTAAATCAAAATAAGGTCAGATAAGAATTTTTATCCAGCCTGCAAAATGATTATGCGGCCAGCAGAATGGTTATGCGGCCTGCAGAATAATTTTGCGGCCAGCAAAATTATTTTTCAAAATTTACCCATTTTATGTTCCACTCTGCGATGCTTATGCGGTCCGTGGGACAGTTCTGCGGTCACAAAATTGACCACAGAATCGCCTTCTCCTGCCAAACATTCCCATCAACACTTCAGTGCATTCTTCAAACTAAAAAGTCTGTACCGTGGCTCATTTTCTACAATCCTCAAACCCATTGGCCTACCTCGACACCACGAAACCTTAAGTTCCATGGTGAAATTTTATGGGGCCCTACAATTATTCACACGTATGTTTTGGCCCTGTTTAGGCCTGGTAGCGATATAGGAGGGGGATAGCTCTTGAGATGTTGATTTGATTATTGCATCGTAGTTATCCTTATTTTTTCGTAGCGCATTATGTTATTCGTCTTCCCATGGTTATGTTTATGAATTGTATATGCTTGATGTTGAAACAAATGTGCTTAGTGAGTATGAGCATTATGTCTTGATAGGTATCCCAATGCGGATTGTTATGTTTGGATCCGATTGCACGCTACAACGATGTTATATTTGGATACGATTCCTGGTGTGTACTCTGTGTGTTTTGTTGCTCCCTTGTGGGATGGATTCATAGAATAAAAGATTTTGTTGTTGTACTTGTTAAACTTGTAGGACAGTTCACTTATTTGGTCCTCTTCTCACTATTGATCATATTCGAGCGGTTGCTTGTTTTGTGCGTGAATTGCATCATATGATGTCTAGGAGTCATTTTGTATGGGCAATCGGTCGAGCAGCTTGCACTGGGTGGCAAGTTTGTTGGACCTAGAATTGGTGCAATTGGACTTTGATAAGCTATGTTTGGAAGAAGAATGTCGATAGTCAGCTCAAAATTTTGCAATGATTCTTGTCGAGCGAGAGAGCTCCACGACTTGTTGATTTTGACGGGTGGTTATGTGTTTATACATATTTCTTTCATCCTCAGCGGTGTTATGAAGGTTTGGCATAGGTTTTATGTGTTATGAGGTATGTTATCAGTACCAGGTTTTGTAATGGGCAACTATTGCAGTCTGAAGATATTTCTATGAGCACATGAGATTTGGGGTACATAATGTGGTTATATTGTGAAAGTACATTTATGGCTTGGTACAACTTATGGGTAATGATGCAGTGTGTATGTACAAGGACCAGATAATAGGTAGAGTTTCGTATGTTAAAATTTAGTTCTAAGGATTCTAAGCTAAGGTTGTAGGAAGAATCTTCAGTCGGGATTATCGTAATGGACTTATAGAGATTGACGTAGCATGGGATCACTCATGAGTGTGTGTATGATGAGCTTATGCAGTTATTTGACGGCCTTCGAATGGCTCTTGTCACGTTCGAGGACAAACATATGTATTATGACTTGTAACGACCAAACCAGTCATTTAGAGCTTTAGCATCCCGCTCGGCAGTTTGATACCTTGAGCAGCTTCATATTATGTATTATGACTTGCGTGAATGGTTGATTTTGATATTCGAGAGGTTCAGGATTGATTTAGCAGAGTAATTCTCAATTTGGAAGCTTCAAGTTGAAAGAGTTGACCAAGGTTTGACTTTTGAGTAAACGATCTCGGAATCGAGATTTGATGGTTTCTGTAAGTTCTTATGGTGATTTTAGAATTGGGTGTACTTTAGGATTTGAATCTGGATATTCCTAGAAGGTTTTGGCTTGATTTGTCAAAAGTTAACAATTTGAAAAATTAGAGAGTTCATAGGTTTAACCGGAAGTTGACTTCGGTGTTATCGGATTTCTATTATGGTTTTGAGACCTGGAATAGGTTCATTTACTTTATTGGAACTTGTGTGCAAATATTAGTTATGATCCGGAATGTCTAGTTTTGAATCGAACGCATTTTGGGAAGTTGGAATGTTGGAAAGTTAAGAGAATGATTTTGATCTTTGATTCTTGGTTTTGATGTTATTGTCGTGTTTTGAGCCTTTGGATAACTTTGGATATTGTATTTGGACTTCTTGGTATGATTTGATGGAGTCCCAAGGGGCTCAGGTGTATTTTAGACCATTTTTATATGTTTTGGAACAGCTGAGTTGCTAGTATTTTGAAGTGATTTGCAATCGCAGAGCTAGGCTAGCGATCGCGTTGAGGGATCTTGGCCAGATGGGTATTTGTGATATTCTTTCGCAGTCAGTGTTAGCGTTCGCGTAGCGTGTTTGGAAGCTAGGTCTATGTGCTTCGAGTTCGCATGGTAATATTTTCATTTGCGAACTATTGGAAGTATGGTCTCCATGCTCGCATAGTTATGATCGCGTTCTCATTGAGTCTAAGAAGGCTTGACCTTTGCCTTCGTGGAGGGTTGGTTGGTTGACTTTCACGATTGCATGTATGCGACACGATCGTGTTGTGTATTTTTTGGGCAGCAACTTTTTGTGCTTCGAGAACTAAACTTGTATTGCATTCACGAAGGGTACTTTTAGGGAGATTACTTAACATATCATTTCGGAAACTTTACACATCCTTTCATATTTTGAGCCCTAGACTTGGAGAGGGGCGATATTTCATAGAGATTTTCATACAGCGCAATAGAGTAAGTGATTTCTATGTATTTGTGATTATATTTCAAGAATCTACACGGACTTATACACCTAAAGCATGGGATTTTAAAAGGAAAATTAGGGTTTTTATCTACACTTTAAGAGTGTATAATTTGGGGATTTGAGTATGTCACGACCCAAAATTCTACTTTGAGGATCGTGATGGCACCTAGTTCCTAAGACTAGGTAAGCCTAACACATAACAAGATCCACAAAAAATATCAGATTAAACATTAATGAAAAGATGAAAAGTGCCATGAAATAATGAAAAGTGCCATGAAATAACAAACAATGGAAATACAAGCACATAAATCCCAAAACCGACACTTCTGAGTCATAAGCTCTATAAAGAGTACATGCGAAATCTCAAAAATACAATACTGTTTGGAATAAAAATAAACAATAGTAAGAAAATCAGCAGAAGGTGACTCTGAGGCCTGTGAACAGAATGACATGTATACCTTGAAGTCTCCACAGCAAATCTCAAATCATCTCACTAACATCAAGCACGCTCTGAGATACCTGGATCTGCACAAAAACGTGCAGAAGCATAGTATGCGTATACCACAACGGTACCCAGTAAGTATTAAGACTAACCCCATTAGAGTAGTGATGAGGCTCAAGTCAAGATAATCACTAGGCATAAAACATGTGCAGAATATAACGGTAAAGCTTACAACGACATGCAAAATCAATAATTGGCAACAAGGAATGAACATGTGATAACATAACAAGTTAACCAAAATACAGTTAAAATACAAGTGAATCAGTTAAGAAAACAATGACAGTTCAAACTCTCAAAATGTTCCCACACAAGATTTACAACAAGAATCACCCCGAGTTACCACACCACATTATCACAAGTCAACCTTATAACGTCGCGTGAGCTTCACATTTAAAAATATTTTCTCGAAATAGCTTCACGCGCATAAGCCCCTTTATCTCGCCGCATGTGCTTCACAATTAAGTATTTCACCTTACTAGCAACATGTGTATAAAACCCCCTTATCTCGCCACATGCGCATCAGTATACACACCACCCTTGTTCTGCCGCATGCACATCTCAATCACAACACAACAATAACAATCACCAGCACCTCACGAACATATGTTCCACAACATCACCATGATAACAATACCTATACCGCAATAAGATATAGCTCATGGCTAACCAACAATGTGTACAAGAATCATAACAATAATATAAGGGTACGGGGAATGAACAACAAAATAAAAGCATGTGTCATATAACAAACAACTCCAAATCAAGGCATATTAATAGGCTAAGGTCTAATCATGTCACAACCAACACATACGCCCGTGCACACACTCGTCACTATATGCACATGTCATTTCACATAGTACAAATATTGCAAATTAGACCAAATCCTAAGGGGAATTTCCCCCACACAAAGTTAGACAAGATACTTACCTCAAATAAGCTAAATCAACAATCTAAGAAGCCCTTCCCGCGTGAATCGACCTTCGGACGGCTCGAATCTCGCCAATATAACTTAATATCATAAAATAAAAGCCATAGGAATAATAAATCTTCAATCTTGAACAAAAATAAAAAAGTCAACCCCAAGCTCGCACCCCGGAACCCGACCAAACTCATAAATTCCAAACACACATTATGATACGAGTCCAACCATACCAATCTCATCCAATTCCGACCTCAAATCGGCCTTCAAATCATCAATTTATGTTTTGGAAAAGTTTTGTTTTTTTACTAAAATCCAGAATTTCTTCAATTTGATTCATCAAACAATTGCTAAATTCAAGGTAGTAATCATGAAATATAAACAAATCTTAGTCAAAAATACTTACCCCAATCCAAGTCGTGAAAATTCCCCCCCAAAATCACCCAAAGCAGAGCTTTATAACTGAAAAGGTGATAAATGAAATCAAACCCCTCGTTCAAGCTATTGCTGCCCAACCGTTTCGCTTCTATGGTTCCTTAGTCGCATCTACAACAATGAATCTGCAAAAAATTCACCGCAGACATGGACTCCACTTATGTCCCAAAATTCTACTTCTGCGGTCCATAACATGCACCTGCACACCCACTTCAGCTGTCCACAAATCGAGGTGTGGCTCCGCTTCAGCACAAGCCTTCCGCATTTGCGGCTCCTGCCCCCTTTAGTCAAACTTCGGTTATGTGGCCACCTCCTCGCATTAGTGTCGTCACTTCTAAGGAACCACTCCGCATCTGCAAACTCTCCCTAGCTAGACCAGCATCGGACCTACGCAACAAAATGTCGCATCTGCGACTATAGATCTACGGCCATACCCCCACCGATGCGAAAACACCAGAAGTCCAGAATCTTCAGCAATGCACTCAAGTCCAAAACTTATCTGAAAATCAATCTGAAACACACCCGAGGTCCCGGAACCCCGCCCAATCATACCAGCCAGTCCTAAACTATAACACAAACCTACTCGGGGCCTTAAATCACACCAAGAAACACTTAAACTACGAATCACACCTCAATTAAAGCCTAATTAAACTAATGAACTTCCAACTACCAAAACTCATGCCGAACCATATCAAAACAACTTAGAATGACCTCAAATTTCGCAGGAAAAAATGAAATGACACAATGGACCTATAACAACTCCGATATCCATAATCCAAACCCGATATCAACTAAGTCAACACTCGTTCAAACCTATTAACCTTCCAAACCTTCAACTATCCAACTTTTGCTGATTCGAACATACGCCTAAGTACAAATTTCCATACGAAGATATTAGGACCATTAAAACACCATTCGGGAGTTGTCTATTGTAAGGCCCCATAAAATATTTCCTACAAACCGGGGTTCCGTGATGTCGGGGTAGGCATAGAGGTTAATAATAGTAGAAATTCTTCAAACTTTTTCCTAAAAATCGGGGTTCGGACTTTTTGAATTGAACAGTACGTTGGGGAGTTAAAGGAAAATATTTTTGCAGATATAGGCATTTCTACGGCCCATTATGCGGCCGTATAATCACTCTGTGTGCCGCAGAATGGACGCAGAGTGAAGCAGCTACTTGGGCCATTTTTATGATAATTCGCGGCCAGATATGCGACCGCACAACCATTTCGCAGGCCGCACTTTTATCACACAATCAGCCTTAGAAACTTTGCGGAGGGGGGGTTCTACGGCACATTATGCGATCGCAAAACAGGTCTGCGAGCCGCATAACGGCCGTAGAGTGAAGCACGCCAGCCCAGTTCCGAAGGCCATTTTTTGCGGTCATTTCGCGGACCGAAGAATCATTATGCGGTCACATATGCGACCGCAGATCCTGTCCCGGGGCTTTATTTTTGGATTTTTATAACCCGATCCTACTTCGATAAAACATATGCCATAGTCAAATTTGAGACAATTTCTGATACTTTTAGAGTGAGAAAGAGTGATTAGTATGGGGGAGAAACCTTCAACCTATTATCCATCAATTCTTGCTCAATCATCGAGGATTAACAAAGAAAGTCTTCATCCTAAAGGTAATAATCTATGTCCTAGCTCTCAATTTTGAAAATTTATAAAAAATGGGATACTTAGAAAGACAATTCTTGGGTGTGGGGGTTGTTATCTTGCATGCATGTGTTATCAAAGATTGTGGAAAGGTTGTGAGCTAAACATTGTAGAGAATGGGTTGGAGAGTGATGGAATCTTTCACAAAAGGGCCTTAAAAACATTAATGCACACCTAGTGTTTGATAATGTGCTCAAATGAGCTAGAATCATGACCATCTTTCTAATTTTGGTATTTCTAAAATAGATCGAAGTTGCTAGGAATTCCGGAACATTTTAAAGTTTAAAGGAAGCTCAATTGAGGTATGTTGGCTAAACCCCCTTCTTCTTAGAATCGAATCCCACGGTGTTCATGTAATTGGTGTAAGTCCCAAATTTATCATAATAGAATTGGCTATTCTGAATGTGGTTGTGTTGAAGGATATATGCTCAATATATATTGTAAATGCTTCATCATATCACCTTATCATTGAGGATGTGTTCAAAATATGGAATATATGTTAAAAATGTTAAGACTTCAAGTCAAGATCGAAATAAAGGTTGTTATGCCAAATTGTATGAAAAGCCTCTATGTGCCTAAGATTCCCAAATTGCTCATATGTGAATTTAATGTCTTGAATGCGAAGCCTTATTATTGTTAATAATGATAATGATGTTTGAACGTGGAAAGGGGAACTGCAATTATGAAATACGACCAAGTGACAAGAATGACTTTATAATTATGGTCACCATTTCTAATGAATTGTAAGGATGTGAAAGAAGTATGATGTGAGATGATTGAATGAAAAAGGAATTGTCTCGGGTGAGACGGTCTAGCCGATCGGGTCGTGATCGGATGCCATGCCTCACACATGGTGGTGACTGTGCTGGAAATTATAATAAAATTTTGATTATAGTAGATTTCTCAAATGAGACGACCTAACTGATCGGGTCGTGATCGGACTCCGTGTAAGAATACGATGGTATTGTAAATTATGGTATATCGTCACTAAAGATAACCCAACCTAAAAATATAGAAATTGACTTGAAAACTTATGTGATCCTTAACTTGATGTTTTAGTATTATTTGAAGCTCTTATTGAATTCTTGACTGTTTCCCCTTATATTATTATTCATTCTATTGAGATGGTGTTTAGTTTTACATAATAGTACTATTCTACCATACTAATGTCCCTTTTGCCGGGGGCGATGCATCTTTAAATAGATGCAGGTGGTCTATAGCAGGCAGTGTGATCAGAGATAGTGGTACATCCTCTTTTCAGCAGACTTGGTGAGCCCCAATTCATCCCGGGGTCATGCATTGTATCTTTTGTTCATATTATTATCACGTTTTGAGGTATAGCCGGGGCCTTGTTGCCGGCATTTCTATATTACTCTTCTATTGTACTTAGAGGCTCCTTAGACAGGTTGTGGGTTGTGGTTGATGTTGGGAATTGAACTAGAAATGTCGGTATTTGGAAATCATATTTTTATTAATTCTATAAACTCATAATATTGAAATTATGAATGAAGCTGCTAATGGGAATGAAAAGGAAGTTGTTAATTAAATCTTTTCAGTGTTTGATTAATGGAGTACATCTCCTCTTTATTCATGGATGAGTTTGGGTAGAAGGAAATCTAACAGGCTTGCTCGGCCGGGTTCTCTCAGTTGGGCACCGGTCGCGCTCTCCGAGTTTGAGGCATGACATCTATGCAAAATTCAAACTCCGGTCAACTCTTATAACTTGAGCCTCTAACCAAGGGACTAAGTATCTCAAATCAATCCAAAACCCCTCTCGAAACCAAACCAACCAACTCCGCAAGTTGTGTTATCACAAATACACATATATAAATCATCAAATATGAAAACGAGGCTAAAATACTCAAAATGACTGGTCGGGTCGTTACAAAGTACCGATTTGGACCCGATTTTGGAAATTATTTATATATTTGGATTTGGTAGGTTATGGGCCATCAATGTTTTGTATTAGTTCGGATTTTGGGCATGCGAGCCCGAGTTAAATTTTGGAAATTCATCAAAGATCAAAGCTTTATGGATTGGGATCGCTTCCTATAGCATTATTAAATTTTTTTGGTCGATGTCTAGCTTTGATCTTAATGATTGGGGGGTTAGAATGAGGTTTTGACGTGATTTGAGGTTGAATCTAGTCTCAAAAAAGGTAAGTCTCTTAGATAACCTTGTTAAGAGTGAAACCACATGGGATTAGCTTGATTTCTATGTGTTTAACGTATTAGGGGTGCTATAAATGCGAGGTAGCCAGCGCATATGCACGTACCAAGTTTATAGCATGTCTGTGATTGAATTGAGATACCTTTTGACTTGTCTTGATTATATGTTCATCTTGGTTCTTGATTTCTTTTGGTTTATATGTCTACGTTCACTCTCTTATTCATGCTAGATATCATGTGTAGATTTATGGTTATTAATGAAGGCATGAGAGCTTATTCTTGGTATGTTGAATTGATTAAACTATTTGTAGTCATATAGAAATTTCATGAGCACATATCCACATAATTATTATTAAGTACTTCTGCATCTTTTATCTATTAATTCTCGGGCATATGTATACATTTTTTCTATGGATACTTGATCTGGACTGAGATTGTGGCACGAAAGGTAAAGTCATGTGGTTGAGATACTATTATGGCACACAAGACATAACAAGCAAATATTTGATTATAAGTGAGCTATCAAGTTCCTTTTTACACTTGGATAAGTATACATCCCTCTAGAGTCAAGTGATAACACATGTTACTTTGGCCCTGTGGGCGTAGTCGATACATGTATTGTGTATCGGGTTGATACATGGATTATGTATCGGGTTTCAGTGATATATGGATTGTCTATCGGATTCAGTGGTACATGGATTTTGTATCGTGGTACATGGATCGTGTATCGGTTATGGTGAGTGATAGAGTCGTGAGCATGCATAGACATACCAGACTCATTTAGAAGCTTTCTTTAAAAGCTAACTGTTACGTGTCACCTATATATGCTAGTTGGGAGCCTCGACTCTATTGATTGAAGCATGCCATTTTTAAATACCCTATTTGAGAAGTGTTATGATTGTATCTTTAACTGGAAAAGCATGCTTTATATATTTCGACTATTTTATGCATTTAATGCCTATTGCTCATGAGATTATTTGTTATTTCAGTTCTAAGCTCTATTATTTATATCTGTGTGGTAAGTATAATGTGGTCTATAGCCTCGTTACTACTTCTTCGAGGTTAGACTTGATACTTACTGGGTACTGACTATGGTGTACTCATACTATGCTTCTGCACATCGTTTTGTGCAGATCCTCATATGGGTACTAGTGGAGCCCCCTTTTGAGCTTAGGTGTTCTTCAAAGAATTAGGATGTGTTGCATCTTATGGATTCATTTTGCAGTGACCATGTCCCTATCTTTTATTATTTCGTATCTATTTTTGTTATCCCAGATAGTTTCAATCATGTATTCAGACTTGTACTTCTTTAGTAGTTGCTCGTGTACTTGTTCCACCTAGCCCTTGGGGGTTGTACTCTTTTGGTCATGTTCGGACCATGTTATGATTGTATCATATATTATATTGTTTCGAGATTATTTTTGTCTTTATTTATAATATGACTCTGTTAATTAAAGGAATCTGGACTATATTATGTTGATTGTAAGTTGGCTAGCTTAGCAAGTACGGCTAGGCGCCTTCACGGCCTCAAGTGGAACTTTAGGTCATGGTAAGAACCTATGAACCAAGGAATTTGGTACCACATTGCCACTACCCGAATTCCTACCAAGGCGCCGATGACACCTAATCCTAAAAGGTTAGGTGAACTAACAAGCATAACCAACAAAAATTAATACTATAAACATGTCTAAACATGGATAATGTCATAATATAAATCTAAATATGATAAAAACATAAGTGTAGAATCTAAATACAACCCCCAAGAACTGGTAGTATAAGTCTTGAGCTTGTAACGACCCGACTGGTCATTTTGTGTATTAGAACCATATTCGCCTATTTGATATTATCCTCAGTTTCTTTTGATATTTTGTGACATGTGGGGATGGTTGGTTTGGTTTTGGGAAGGTTTGAGAGTGAATTAGAACACTTAGTTTTATTTTGGAAGCTTAAGTTGTACGAGTTTATCAAGGTTTGACTTTTGAGTAGATGACCTGGGATTTCATTTAATGGTTCCAATACGTTTGTTTGGTAATTTTGGACTTGGGCATATGTTCGAATTTGATTTTGGATATTTCAAGAAGATTTTGACTATATTTCTCGAGAATAGGCAATTTGAAGAATTGGATAGTTCTTATGTTTAAGTGGTCGTTGACTTTTGGGATAATGAGCTTTGATTATGGTTTGAAGACCTTGGATAAGTCCTAATAGTTGATATGAACTTGTATGAAAAGTTTGGATATAATCTGGACTATCTAAATATGATTCAGATGCATTTGGCAAAGTTAGAATGTTTGAAAGTTAAGAGATAGATTTGATCTTCGATTCTTGGTTTTGTTATTATTTTTGATATTGTGAGTGTTGGGATATGTTTACGAATTATATGGACATATGGTATGATTGAACGGGGTGTCAGGGGACTCGGGTGTGATTCGGGGTGGTTTTGGACCCTTTTAAATGAGTTTGTAGCAGTTGAGTTGTTCATATGCTGCACTGCTTTTCGATCGTGGAGAAGGATTCGTAGCTGGCTGATTTGTGCATCGCGTTCGCAAACTGGAGGATGCGATAGCGTAGTATTGTGGAGCTGGGCATCATGAACGTGTGGGGGTGATCGCATTCGGGAAAAGGAAGAATCGGGTTGTAATGTTTTGACTGTTGCATTCGCGAAGGGTTATTCGCATTTGTGGAGGGGTAGTCTTTTGGATTTTGCGATTATGTGGGTCATGCCATGGTCGCGGAGAAGGATTTCAGGCAGTGCATTCTTTGTGCTTCACGATCGTGGAGTAAAGGCTCGCTATCGCGATGGGTATAACAACATAGACTATTTAAGTTGTGCTTTAGAGATTTTTGTCCATTCTCCCATATTTTGAACCATGGACTTGGAGAGGGCCGATTTTTCGAGGAGATTTTCATACAAGGAAAGAAGGTAAGTTATTTTTGCTGATTGTTTTATATTATATTTCAAGAATCTACTTGGAAATTTAACCCCTAAACACAAAGATTTAAAGTGTAGAAATTGGGGGTTTTGATGTGAACTTAAGAGAGTAATTTTAGGGGTTTTAAAAAACAATTAAAATCTGATTTGGAATCTAATTATATATATGGACTTGGGGGGTTGTGGATAGTCGAGATATACCCCTTGACTCGGGTTTTGATCGTGTGGGCCTGAGTTTAGTTTTGTTGACCTTTTGGGAATTGATTAAAGATTAAAGCTTTATTGTTTGAGATTGATTTCTATAACATTATTTGAATTATTTGTGTAATATTTGACTAGATTCGAGTAGTTCGAAGGTAGATTTGAAAGGAATAAAGTTTTGGAAGGTTGAAGATTTTACCTGGTGGAGGTAAGTCCCTTGTGTATCCTTGTAAGAGGGAATTTGCCCCCATAAGTGATCTATTTATTACTTGTTGATTTATTTAGAAGCCACGTATATGTGAGATGACAAGCGTATATGCGTAGCTAGGTTATGACCACATCCAGTGGAGTTTGTCTTATGATTATGCCTTGTTTGGGCTATGTGAATTTATTATCCATTTTCCATTGATTCTATGACCATGGCTAGAAGCATGCTTAAGGTTATGACTTGTTTAATTGGGCATAAAGAATTATTTTGTCATGTTGAGCTTTCTTGTTAAGCCGTAGTTATACATTTATCTTATTTAACTCATGAATGGTGGTTAAATTACTCAATTTACTCATGTTAAATATTTTGATTGTGCTTTTGAATGCTGAAATAGCTTATTGAACTACTGTGATAAATTGAATTACAAAGAATAGCCATAGCCATCTTTTATCCATGTGAGTTTTTATCCGCATCTCTATTATTATGTCATGGTATTTTTTAATTATATTATTTCATACACACATGCATGAGTTGGCAAGTTGGGTATTAAGAAAAGTTGAGGATTTTAGCACTAATGACACTATGAGCGGATATTGATTATTTTTAATTGATCATTGATTCTAAAAGAATCAACGCTTGGATATGGATTTATCCTTCCGGAGTCAAGTGATTACCCATATTACTTTGGGCCATGTAAGCGTAGGCACTCAAATTTGGTGCTTGGTTTGGACATATGGCCTATGTTAGACACATGGATTCATACTGTGAGGTATTGAGAAGGGATGTTGAGCATACATATTTATACATCTTAGACTCATACAATGGCTTTTATATAAATTTTGTTTGGTACATATCATATTTTTATATGAGGATTGAGGTATTCAACATCTGACTCGATTTCTTTTATTTGTAAAGCATGCCTAAGTTCCAAATGTACTGTGTCTCTAGCTTTCATAGCTATTTGATGACATCATGCCTTACTTCATATATTATTTATGCTGTCACCTTCTTAATTGATTGTTAGTAAGTGTCGATGTCGACCCCTCGCTACTGCTTCTTTGAGGCTAGACTTGATACTAACTGAGTACCGTGGTTTTATACTCATACTGCACTTTTGCATAATGTTTTGCAGGTTTAGATTCTGAGGCACGTACTAGTGGTACCCATCCAGCTAAGTAGGAGTGTATATTGGAGACTTCATGGTGAGTTGATTGTCTTGATCTGATCCGCAGCACATGGAGTCCCCATTCCCAACTTACTTATTTTTGTCTATTTATTTCTTTCCAAACAGTTGTCGATATTCAGTTGAAATAGTTCACTTTTGTTAGATGCTTGTGACATTGTGACACTGGGTCTTGGGATGTTGTGAGACAGTTATGGCCATGTTTTTACCTTGTCTATGACTTATGTATTTATGATATTGATTTGAGACTTATTCCACGTTATTACTCATATCACGACTCTGTTAATAACTTAATAATTTGATTCTATTACTATTGTTGAGTGTTGGCTTGCCTAGCAAGCGAGTTAGATGCCATCACAACCTTTGGTGGGATTTTGGATCGTGACAAGTTGGTATTGAAGCTCGAAGTTCTAAGGGTCTCACATGCCACGAGTAGGCCTAGTAGAGTCATGTGAATCGATAGAGAGACGTCATTATCTATATGCGAGATGCTATAAGGTTTAGGAACATTCCTTTTTTTATTCCTTCTCGTACATTGATTATTGTCTAAAGACTAAATCTTTATATTCTACTCTCTCATAGATGGTAAGAACGTGATTTTAGTAGTAATAGGTGAGCGAGAGGTAGTATCACCGATTGTGGCTGGAAGGGGCAGGGCTAAGGCTCCCGCTAGGAGTCATACAGTCTCAACTAGAGATGGAGTACCCACCAAAGCATGCAGCCGTGCTAGTGCAGTTTCAGTGAACCTACCTATGGATTAGGTGTAGGATCAAATTATGGATGATCAGATTAAAGCTCAAGTACCTATTCTATATCTAGAGGGTTTTGTTGATGCACCAGTATTCTAGGAGGTTATGGCCAAGATAGTCAGGTTCATTGATTCCTTGACTCAGACTAGAGCCCTTCCAGTGGCCCAGCCATATATCAGGCTAGAGGGGGAGCTTAGACTCCTGCCACTTGTACTCTGCAGTAGGCATTGATAATGTTTTAGACATCGGGAGTATTCCTAGTTGGTGGCGAGCAACCTATTATAGCAGCTAGACCCGAGGTTATGCCTGCCATGTCTGTTGACGAGCAAAAGAGGATGGAGATATTTTAGAGGTTACATCTTCCTTACTTCAAGGGTGGTTCTTCAGAGGGTGTAGATGATTTTCTAAACAGATATCATCAGATGCTTCGCAATTTGAGTTTGGTAGAATCCAATGGGATAGACTTCACTATATTTCAGCTAAGAGGGGCTGGTAGGAGATGGTGGTAGTCTTATGAGTTGGGCAAGGCATCAGGTTTATCTCCTCTTACATTGACTTAGTTTTCGCATTTGTTTCTTGAGTAGTACATCTTACTCACCAGGAGGGATAAGTTAAAAGTCCAATTCAAGCATCTTCAGCAGGATCGTATGTCAGGCCAGGTATGAGGTGAGTTTCACAAAATTGTCTCATCATACAGCTTTCTTGATCCCCACCAAGGCAGAGAAGGTGAGGTGATTTATTAAGGTTTTGACTTATGGCATCAGGGTTACGATGGCTCGAGAGTTAGAGATTTAAACTACTTTTCATCAAGTCGTAGAGATAGCTTGGTTGATCGAGTATATTTGTAGTAAGGTGAGAGAGGCCATGATGAGGATAAGATACCTTGTAGTTCTGGTAGTTTAAGTGGTACCTCATCTGGAGGTAGGAGTCCATTTGGTAGAGGCCATTATGGTTGGCCAACTTATTTTACACAACATGTAGCTCGTGGTGTAGTGGCTCGACCACCTTTTATCACTACAATTCCAGCAGCTTTTAGTGCTTTTTCAGTGAGTTCTTACCATATTCCGCATGTTCGGCCATGTGAGAAAGTATTGCCATAGGTGTAGTAGAGGCACAACTCCACATATTTCATAGTCATTGGTTCCTGCACCAATTGCATCACCCCTACCCAGTCAACTAGAGTGGTAGGACAAGTAGCGAGAGGTCTCCCTAGATAAGGGGGTCAAGTTGGTATAGGTCCGACCAGTGGCACAACCCCATCGGTATATTTTTTCAGGTAGATCCTAGGCAGTGGCCTCAGATGTTGTGATCATTGGTATGGTTTTAGTTTGTCATAGAGATGTTTATGTGTTGTTTGATCCAGGTTCTACTTATTAATATTTGTCATTATATTTTTCTTTTTATTTGGATATGCCTCGTAATTTTCTTGATATTCATATTCATGTATCTATACTTGTCGGTGATTCTATTATGGTGAATCATGTATATCGGTCTTGTGTGGTTACTATTGGGGGTTATGAGACTAAGGTTGATCTTCTATTACTGAATATGGCATATTTTGATGTGATTTTGGGCATGGATTGGCTACGTCTATATCATGCTATCTTGATTGTCATGCTAAGACTATTATGTTGGCTATACTGGATTACCAAGGTTGAAATTGAGGGGTTATCTTGATCATACCCCTAGTAGTGTTAGTTCATTTATGAAGGCTCATCGGATAGTCGAGAAGGGTGTTTGGCATATATGGTTTTTCTTACGGATACCAGTTTTGATGCTCATACTGTTGATTCAGTCCTACTAGTAAGAGAGTTTCTAAATATGTTTCTTGCAAATCTACCTGCTATGACACTCAATTGAGATATTTTGTTTTGAATTGATTTGGTGTCGGGCACTCAGCCCATATCTATTCTACCATATCACATGACACCAGATGAGTTGAAGGAGTAGTTGCAGGAGTTGATGGATAAGGGACTCATTAGGCCTAGAATATCATCTTGGGATGTACAGGTGTTGTGTGTGAATAAGAAGGATGGTTCCATAAGGATGTGCATTGATTATATGCAGTTGAACAAGGTCACCATCAAGAAAAAGTATCCATTGCCTCGTATTACTGATTTGTTTGATCAGATTAAGGGTGCCAAGGTGTTTTCAAAAATTATTTTTGAGGTTAGGTTATCACCAATTGAAGATTGGGTCTTTCGGCATCCCTAAGATGAATTTTAGGACTCATTATGGATATTATGAGTTTTTGGTGATGTCCTTTGGTTTGACTAATGCTCCAACAACTTTCATGCATTTGATGAATAGTGTGTTCCAGCCATATTTTTATGCTTTTATCATTGTACTCATTGATGTATCTTGGTATATTCCCGTAGTAGGGAGGAGTATGAGTGGAATGTGAGGATTGTGCTTCAGATTCTGAGGGTTAAGAAGTTATATGCAAAGTTTTCCAAGTGTAAGTTTTGGTTGAATTCGGTAGCATTCTTGGGTCATGTGGTGTCTAGTGATGGTATTAAGGTTAATCTAAATAAGATTAAAGCTATTTAGGGTTGGCCTTGACCTTCTACAGCTACGAAGATTAGGAGTTTCCTAGGTTTGTCATGCTACTATTGTCTCTTTGTGGAGGGGTTCTCATCCATTGCAGCCCCATTGACCAAGTTGTCTCAAAAAGTTACTCCTTTTAGATGTCTGATGAGTATGAAGAGAGCTTTAAGAAGTTAAAGACTTTATGTTTATTACAACCCCTGTGTTAGTATTGCCCACAGGTTCATGATCATACATGGAGAATTGTGATGCTTCACGCATTAGTCTTGATGCGGTATTGATGCACGATTATAGGGTTATTACTTATGTTTCACAGTAGTTGAAGCCCGTTAGAAGAATTATCCAGTTCATGAATTTGATTTGGCAGCTATTGGGCATGCACTTAAGATTTGAAGGCATTACTTGTATGGTGTGTCATGTGAGGTTTACACTAATCATCAAAGTCTTCAAAATTTGTTCAAGTTGAAGGATTTGAATTTGATACAACGAAGGTTCTTGGAGTTATTAAAAGTTTATGATATCGCTATCTTGTATCATCCGGGTAGGTAGTAGATGCTTTGAGTAGGAAGCCGGAGAGTGTGGGAATTTTAGAATTTATTGCAGCTGTAGAGAGGCCTCTGTCTATGGGTGTTTCCTCCTTGGCTAATATATTTGTGATATTGGATATTTATGAGGCTAGAAGAGTTCTTGCTTTTCTGGTTGCGCAGCTGTCCTTGTTTGAGCGCATTAGGGCTCATCAGTATGATGATCCCTATTTTCTTGTCCTTAAGGATACAGTGTTGCGAGGTGGAGCTAAGGAATTGGTCATTGGTGATGATGGTGTATTGCAACTTAAGGGTTGGATTTATGTTCCTAATGTGGATGGTTTGTAGGAGTTGATTTTTGAGAGGGCTCATAGTTCATAGTATTATATTTGTCCATATGCTACGAAGATGTATTGTGACTTGAAGTAGAATTATTGGTGGTGGAGGATGAAGATGGACATTGTTGGGTATGTTTCACATGTTTGAATTGTCAGAAAGTCAAGTATGAGCATCAAAAACCAGGTGTTTAGCTTTAGAGGTTAGAATACCGAAGTGGAAGTAGGAGTGCATTACTATGAACTTTGTGGTAGGATTTCCACAAACTTTGAGGAAGTTTATTTCTATTTGGGTCATTATGAATAGGTTGACCAAATCTGTGCATTTCATTCTGATCATGGATTTTTACACTTTAGAGACGTTGTCTTAGATCTACATCAGAGAGATTGTCTCATGACTTCTTACACTTCAGAGAAGTTAGCTCGGATCTACATCAAAGAGATTGTCTGTTTGCTTGGTGTGCCTGTTTTTATCATTTTGAATCGGGTTACTCTGTTCAGATCGCACTATTAGAGAGTTGTTTATTGAAAGTTGGACACCCATGTGTATCTTACTATTGCATTTTACCCACAGATGGATGGGCAGTCCGAGCGGATTATTCAGATCGTTGAGGATATGTTGAGAGCTTGTGTTATTGATTTTGGAGGCCATTAGGATCGGTTTTTACCATTGGCCGAGTTTTCCTACATTAACAGCTATCAATCCATTATTCAGATGGCACCATATTAGGTTTTATACATGGTAGATGGTGTCATTCTCCGGTTGGTTGGTTAGAGCCTGGTAAGGCTAGGTTGTTGGGCACAAATTTGGTTCGTGATGCTTTGGAGAAGGTGAAGTTGATTCCAAAGTGGCTTCACACAGTGTAGCTCCACGCAAAAGAATTATACTGATAGGAAGGTTCATGATGTGGCTTTCATGGATGGTTAAAAGGTTCTTCTTAGAGTTTCGCCTATTAATAGTGTGATGAGATATGGGAAGAGGGGTAAGTTGATCCCTAGGTTTATTGGTCCATTTGAGGTATTAAAGAGAGTTGGTGAGGTGGAGTATAGGCTTGCTTTGCCACTAGCTTATTGGGAGTTCATCTGGTGTTCCATGTTTTCATGCTTCAGAATCATGAAGATAAGTCAATGTGTTAGATTTCATTTTAGTGTAGTTTATGAGAATCAAGCTTATGAAGAAGAGCCGGTGGCTATTTTGGATTGGCAGGTTCGAAAGTTGAAGTTGAAAGAGATTGTGTCGAGGAAGAAACTTGGGAGACCGAGCATGACATGCGGAGCAAATATCCTTATCTTTTTGGCATTGCAAGTATGATTCTAAACTCGTTCGAGGATGAACATTTGTTTAAGAGGGAGAGAATCTAACGAGCCAGCTGGTCGTTTTGTGTATTAGAACTGTGTTCTGCTATTTGATGCTTCCCTTAGTTTCTTTTGATGTTTTGTGACTTGTGGGAATGGTTGGCTTGGTTTCGGGAAGGTTTGATATTGAATTAGAACACTTAATTTACTTTAGAAGCTTAAGTTATAAGAGTTGACCAAGGTTTGACTTTTATGTAAACAACATCGGATTGGTGATTGATGGTTCCATAAGGTTTTTATGTTAATTGTTGACTTGGGTATATGTTCGTATTTGTTTTTGATGTATCTAGAAGATTATGACTCTATTTGTCGAAAGTTGACAATTTAAAGAATTGGAGAGTTTTTAAGTTTGACCGGTAGTTGACTTTTGGGATAATGAGTTTTGATTATGGTTTGGAGACATATGATAGGTCCTAATAGTTGATATGAGCTCGTATGAATGTTTTGGATGTGATCCGAAACATCTAAGTGCGATTTGGATGCATTCAACGAAGTTGGAAAGTTAAGAGATGGATTTGATCTTCGATTTTTTATTTTTGATGTTTCGAGCCTTGAGACAAGTTTGTATGAAGTATATGGACATATCTATGATTGGATAGATTCCTAGAGGGCTCGGGTGTGATTCGGGGTGGTTTCAAACCTTTTTGGTTGAGTTTGGAGCAGCTGAGTTCCTAGTGTACTGCAGTGCTTCATGATCGTGGAGCAGAGGCTCGTGATTGAGGAGAAGGATATTGGTTAGCTGGATTAGTCCATCTTGTTTGTGAGGATGTGATCGTGTATTATTACGGAGCTGGGCATCACGATCGCGTGTGTCTGATCGCGTTCGCAAAGATGAAGAATCAGGCTAGAGGGTTTAAGCCTACGTTTTCGCGAATGGTTGCTTGCATTCACTGAGGGGTGGTATGTGTGATTGTGTGGGTCATGTCGCGATCGCAAAGAAGGATTTGTCACGCCCCAACCTGAGGAGGTGCAATCGGCACACGATGCCCGAAGAACACGATGCACATTAATACTTAGATCTTTCAACATAAATTAAAAAATGCTCACAATTGATTATGGAAGAAACTCTCAACATTTATATATATATATATATATATATATATATATATATATACGTATACATAGTTGTGGACAATAGAGTTATAACCAATATTTTCATACTCACTAGACACTAGTTTGCAAGCCTCTAAGTACCATAATACACAAAACTTGGTTGGGACAGGGCCCCACCATACCTAAAATGATAGAGACATGTACTATAGAACCTATCGACTTCTGTTCATCTACTCCGGAGAAATGGAGTGCGACAATCAACATCTGAAACGTGCACCCTACTAGGAAGGACATCACTGGTTATATCTACACCTGTGGGTATGAACATAACTCCCGAAAGGAAGGAGCGTCAGAACGAAAGATCTACTGAATTTGTAAGGCTGATAATATATGTAAGCCAAAAGCATAACATAAAAGAGATGAATACATAATTCCAATTGGAATACCAAAGACAAGCCACCGGGGGCATACCTGGCAGTAACCGTGAATCATAAATGTATGAAAGTTTTATAAACATCAAGCCATTCATTAGGGCTATGCATTCAATATTTAATATAATGCAATATTGTCTAGCCACTCTTTGGGGCATATCATCGCATATCGTACCCGTCCTCGGAGAGGACTCGGTAAGGTCTTATGTCTTCATCACATGTACCCGGCCTCAGGAGGTCATGGCCATGCCCAACTTCAAGAGGACTCAGTAATATTTTATATCACATCATTCTGTACCTGGCCTTGTAGAAGACTGGGTAATGTTTCATATCACATAATTTTGTACCAGGCTCATAGAGGACTTGAGAAATACTTCATATCATGTCTCATCATACCTAACTGATTAGTAGTTGCACAATAGGTGTTATACCTGGTCGACTATAGCGCGGCTCGGTAAGTAAAGTAGATGCATATATAAGTTCAATGCAAGATCAATTTCAAGGGATATCAAGATTAGATTCAAAATGAACTATACTTCCCAACCTCAAGATACTATTCGAGAACACCTCAAACTTAAAGGAAATGGCATCTGTGTAGAACATACAAGGACATGAACAACATTTTCAAGAAGTTTTACAACATAAGGATCATTCAGAAAGAAACATTTACATCAAGTCATGCCAAGAAGGAAAGCTGCCTTACATACCTTTTTGAAGAACTACCTATGCTTCCTAAATTCGTACGCTTCAATAGTAATTATCTTCACTTCCAAAGAATCTCCAAAATCAGTATAACAAAAAGACAAAGGATACAATGATGATCATGAGATTCTTTATGATAAATCCTACTAGGTTCACCTTTGATTTAACTTTGAATCGTTTAGGAGTTCTTAAAGGGGCTTAAGAGCGTTTTGAGTGAGGTAAAGCTAGCGATACATTCTAGAATGAAAGAGAAGAAAGTTTTACTGTCTTTTTATATCAAGTCTAGATACTCCACTGCCCCAAATACTAAATGGGTCACCCCGCACCGGCCACTAAGCCTGGTGGGACAGCTGGCATAATCTAATAAAATGTAATTACTTCTTTTGTCTCTATAATGTGTCGATGACCGATTGGCTGTGCTAGAAGCCAAACTTATCACTCTTTAACTTTATAGGTGAATCAATGAATGTGGGGTGTAACATTATCCCCTCCCTCCCGGAACATTTATCTTCGAATGTTGAATCGCAGTTAATCTTTCAAAATTCTTTAACTATCTTTCGTTTTGTATCTTAAGTTGTACTTGATGTAGTAGTAATTCCAGCATTATCTCCTGTAGTATGGAACAAATGAGGGTATGTAGATTTCATATCCTCTTTTGCCTCCTATATCATTTCTTCTACATTGTTATTCTTCCAAAGTACTTTAACTGAAGCCACTTCCTTGGTTTGCAGCTTACGAACTTGACGATCAAAGATAGTTACCGGGATCTCTTCATAGGATAGATCTTCTGTGATCTACACATATTTAATGGGCGTAACATGGGATAGATCACCAAAGCACCTACGAAGCATGGACACATGCAATACCAAATGCACTACTCCTAATTATGGGGGCAACTCAAGCTTATATACTTGGCCGATTCTCTGGATAATTGATATGGTCCGATATAGTGGGGCTGAGTTTGCCCTTTTTACCAAATCTCATTACGCCTTTCATAGGCGACACCTTTAAGAATACCCGGTCCCCCATAGCGAACTCTAATTCTCGATGTCAGTTATCAGAGTAAGATTTTTGTCTTCTTTGAGCACTAAATAATCATTCTTGAATCATTCTCACCTTTTCTACATCGTGTTGCATCAAATCAGGACCCAATAACTTTTCTTCGCCAACCTCAAACCAACCAACAGGGGATCTGTACTTCCATCCATATAAAGCTTCATATGGTGCTGGTTGAATGCTAGCATGGTAACTATTATTGTAAACAAACACGGTGAGTGGTAGATGGTGTTCCCAACTTCCCTTGAAGTCTAGTACACATGCTTGTAATATTCCTTCGAGCATTCAAATAGTGCGCTCGTCTTGGCCGTCTGTTTGTAGATGAAACTCTGTTCTAAGATTAATTCTTGTACACAAACCTTCTTGAAATGATTTCCAAAAGTTAGCTGTAAACTGGGCACCTTTGTCTGATATAATAGAAATCGGAACTCCATGAAGTCAAACTATTTTCTTAATATATAACTTTGCATATTCTTCAGCTAAAAGCATAGTCTTAAGTGGTAGAAAATGAGCTGACTTGGTGAGTCAATCCATAATAACCCATATGGAATCAAAATTTCGGCTAGAACGTGGTAACCTGGTAACAAAGTTCATGTTGATCATCTCTCATTTTTAGGTCGGAATTTCCCTATTCTCAAGCAATCCTCCTGGCTTCTAGTATTTAACATTAACTTGTTGGAAATTTGGACACTGAGCGACGTATTCAACAACATTTCTCTTCATGACGTTCCACCAGTATAGTTGTCGAAGATCCTGATACATCTTAGTTGACCCCAAATGAATAGAATACTTGGATTTGTGAATCTCTTCCATGATCTATCCTCGGAGTCCCCCTACATTAGGTGCACACAACTGGCCCTTATACATAAGGACTCCGTCATCGGATAACATGAACAACTGCTTTTTCTAAACCATAATGCTTTCTCTTATTTTTAACAAGACCGGATCATCGAATTGTCGTGCCTTTAATTCAGCTACTAATGATGATTCGACAATATTGTGAACTATGGTTCCTCCATTGTCGGTATTAAGAAATCATACACTTGAATTGGCCACCTGATACAAGTCTTTAGTTATCTCCAATTTATCAGTTTTCACATACCTTAAACTACCGATGGATTCTCGACTTAACATATTAGCCAAAACATTTGCCTTACCGGGATGGTATAAAATATCAACATCATAGTCCTTCAATAATTCGAGCCACCTCCATTGTCTTGAATTCAACTCTTTTTGGTTGAATACGTATTGCAAGCTCATATGATTTGTAAATATGATGACATGAAATCCATATAAATGGTAATGCCAATTTTTCAGAGCAAATCTAACAACTACTAATTCAAGGTCATGAGTTGGGTAATTTTGCTCATTTTTTCTCAGTTGCCTAGAAGCATAAGCAACAACCCTACCGTGTTGCATCAAAACACTTCCCAATCTCACTATACCTTTTGATCCTTCCAGAAGAGCCAAAACCGGTGTTGAGGTTAATCTATTCTTCAACTCTTGGAAACTTTTTTCATAAGCATCGTTCCACTGGAATTTAGCTTCTTTATCAGTCAACTTCGTAAGTGGAGCAGAAATGGAAGAGAATTGTTCTACAAACCTCCAACAGTAACCAGCTAAACCCAAGAAGCTTACCACCTCCATAGGAGTTGTGGGCCTTGGCTAGTAGTTAACTGCCTCGATCTTTGGATTATAAACCTGGATGCCCTCATCCTATACAATATGCCCTATAAAGGTCACTGAGTTCAACCAAAACTCGCACTTGGAGAACTTATCATACAACTTACAATCCCAAAGCATGCGTAATAACATTCGCAAATGCTCTACACGCTCCGCTTCTCACCGAAAATATACCAAAATATAATATATGAATACGACCACAAAGATATCTAAAAATGGCTTGAACACCAGATTCATTAAATCCATAAAAGTCATTGGTGCATTGGTTAGGCCAAAAGACATAACAAGGAATTCGTAATGGCTATATTTGGTTCAAAAGGCCGTCTTCAAAGCATCTTCTTCCTATTCTCTTAACTGATGGTACCCCGATCAAAGATCGATCTTTGAAAAATACTTGGCACTATGCAATTGGTCAAACATGTCATCTATACAGGGATACCTATTTTTAATAGTTATCTTGTTCAATTGTTGGTAGTCAACACATATTCTCAGCGAACTATCTTTCTTTCGAACAAATAGCACTGGAGCACCCCATAGGAAGTACTGGGTCGGATGAAGCGCTTATCTATAAGATCCTTCAACTGAAATTTCAATTCCTTTTACTCAGCAGGGGCCATCCTGTATGGAGGAATAAATATCGGTTGCATATAGGGAAGCACGTCGATAGCAAACTCAATCTCTCTTTCGGGGGGGATACATGGGAGCTCATTAGGAAATACATTGGAAAATTTGTTAACAACGAGACCGACCGAAGAGTTGGAGGCTTTTCCTCTGCATCCTGCACTAGCACAAAATAATAGATACATCCTTTAAGGATCATCTCCTGTCCTTAAGGTAAGAAATAAACTTTCTTGTAAGGGCTACAAAATTCCCCTTCCATTCAGTTACCGGTTATCCTGGGAAGTTAAAGCGGACAACTTTCTTCCAACAATCCACATTAACAAAACAAAAAGCCAGTCAGTCCATTCCTATAATAACATCAAACTCCACCATCTTTAATTCATTCAAATCAGCTAAGGTATGCCAATAATGAATCATCACATCACAATCGATATACAGATGTCTATCACTAACTCACCTATAGGCGTAGATACTTCAAATGGCTAACGTAACAATTCTGGTTCTTTATCACATTTACCAATAACAAATGGAGTAATGTACGACAAAGTAGAACCTCGATCTATTAAAGCATACACATTAGTGGAGAATAAAGATAGTATACCTTTAACAACATCTGGTGATGACTCTAGGTCTGTTGACCCGATAAGACATTGATATGATTTTATTGTCCACCTTAACTAGATGCTCCACCTCTACCTCTATTCTCACTTCTCGTTGGGTAGAAGAGCATTATATGGTCGGGCATCCAACATGAATAACATAAGTCTGAACCTTGGTAACATTACCCAAAATGGGCCCTACCTCATTGGCTACATTATGTCATCGGGGGTCTCATCTTACTAGAACTTCCACTATATTGTGAGTTTTGTCCCCAAAAATTCTAACTCTAACTGCAATTAGTGGTTCGATCACAACGCTGGCCCTGGAACTCTAATGGTGCACTAGTCGATAGATAAGATGGATACCGAGAAATTGAAGGTCTAAACCTACCTCGAGACTCTCCCGTATTACCTGTAGACTGAGCTATCTTATGTTGGCCCCGATCATGATCTCGAGCAGCTTGTTGTTGCCTCTTACGATTTTCCAGGTTCTGTGCATCGGCTTGAATAAGAGCAATATCCATATTCGGATTCAGAGAAGTAGTAGTACACTCATTAATAAAATGTGGTCGCAGACCACCCACAAATCAATGCATTCTATCACTCATCTCAGCCACAACTGAAGGGGAATATCTAACCAAGGAGTTAAATTGCATACTATGCTCTCGAACACTCATATTATCTTGCTCCAACCAAAAGAATTTATCTTGCTTGTCCTGGCAAACCTCAACATGCAAATATTGCTGCAACAATGCCTCAAAAAACTCTCTCCATCTTACTGGTAGGGCAAGGGGTCCCCTATACTGTTCCCAAGTCTCATACCAAACAATAGCAAAATCCCGTGATTTATAAGAAGTAAGCTCTACAGACTCAGTATCGGTGCCATGCAAAACTCGTAAAATCTGTTGCATCTGATCTAAATGTTTCTAAGGATCTACATTTGGATATGTTCTTATAAATACTCGGGGGTCTAGGTTAATAAAATCTCAAACTCTTGCACTAAATGTCCTATCTGAGGTACCAGGGGCCTGACGATGGGCCTGAGAGGCTACTAACCGGATCAATAACTGCACTGCACTTCTCATATCTAAATCCTAGTCAGAAGCAACCGGGGGAGGAATCAGGGGTATGTTAGTTCCTCTATGCCCTTCCAAGGGTAGTGGTTCTACCTCTAAAGTCTGAGTATCAGCCTCATTATGAGTCCCACGTTGATACATATGGGCAGGTGGCACCCGATTGGTACCCTCTCCTGTATCTTCATCTAAATCTCTCAACAACAACCTCTTGTCTCATAGTAGGAATCACTATGAATATAAACAAGATGAGGATTAGAAGTGAACACTTATGACTCAGCTCTATTGCACGATCTAGATTCAGAAAGAAAGATATCCATCCTAAATATCATATAGCAACATGTTTATACGTATGGTGTACGAAATACACATAAATAAGACTCTACTAGATACAACTTGTAGACTCCCAAAGAAAGACCTTTCTCTGATACTATGTTTGTCACACCCCAACCTCGAGAGGTGGGACTAGCACACGACGCCCGAAGGCCTATGCGAACCAACATCTTGGTACACCCCATACCTAAATAAATCTTGGTAAGTGTGACTTTTAGCGCGGCCAATCAGATGGCATCGCGTTGCCAGGCAGAAGAGGCCACTCTGTGCAACCAGATTTTGCCAACTGTCTCACCGGGCATAACAGCCAAGGCGGGGTGACCCATCTTGCATGTAGACCCGACGAAGTGTCCTATGCTTGGTATGTATATAAAATGGGAGTGAGGCTCATTCTCTTGGATTTTCAGACAGTACCATTCACTATAATTTACCCAAAAATGTTCCGCATATCCTTTGAAGTCCTGTAATAGACTAAACGGAATAAAAAGACGGTTCTATTAGGATTTAGCTTGAAAAAACATTAGAATCATTGTTGTAACATCTATCACCTGGTGGTACTGATTCTAAAGATTTGTTAGAGGCAAAGTTAATCACCATATAAGCGTAGTTAGTTCTTCAAAAAAGGTATGTAGGGCAACTTTCTTTCTTGGCATGAGTTAGTGTAAGTCTTTTCTTCCTTCTAAAAGACTTTTATGTAAGATTTGGTAATTCTAAGCCCCTCTCAATGATATTGTTCTGTCCTCGTATGTTCTTGCTAGTAGCGTTTATTTCAAAGACTAAAATATCCCTAGTTGGTGTCCGGAGGTCAGAATACATGATGCATTCTGAGTCTGAATTTAATAACTCTTGAAGTTGATTTTGCATTGCACTTTTATATATACGTATCTATTTTACTTTACCAATCCCTTGGGTGGTTAGGTATGACACCTATTACACAACCATTAATCAGTTAGGTACAATGTGAGATGCTACCATGCCCTTGTGTGGCTGGTACGACTGAGACCCCCTGTGGCGGGATACGACTGAGCTCTCTATGAGGCCAGGTATGGAATAATGTTAGACAAGATAGTGGCTAGGAATGACTGAGACCCTTCGGATCCAGGTACAATGTGATGAGAGAAAGAAACTTATCGAGTCCTCTACGAGGCCGGTACGATATAAAGTGATATGCCCTAAACCGGGCTAAATAACATTATATTGAAATCAGTGTATAGTCTTCATGGGTGGCTTAACCCTTCATAAGGCTTGTATATTTTAAGTGCATAGCTCTACGGTACCCAGGTTGAAAGCATGTTCTCATATCTCTTATGTTATATCTCTGATTTACATGCTTAGCCTTACATAGTCAGTACATTTTCCATACTGACGTCCTTATCTTTGGGCGTTGTGTTCATGCCCACAGGTGCAGATAGGCCCGATGACGTTCCTCCCCAATAGGTGTACGATTCAGATGTTGGTTGTTGCTCTCCACTTCTCCGGAGTAGCAGTTCAAAGGTCGATAGATACTGAAGTACATATTCTAAGTATTTTGGGTATTGTGGGGCCCTATTCCGACCAAGTGTGTATATGTTTAACTTTCTTGGTTTCTCTTTGAGGCTTGTAGACTAGAGTTTGGTCGTACATAAAAATATGGAAGTATGACTCTACTACAGTCGTAGATATGAATGGAATGTCAATATTGCTTTTGCTAATCAGCTGTACACTTTTTAATTCTGGTATTGATTACTTGGAGGCATCAATGTCCTTGTTAAATGAATGAAAAGAATGTAAAAACAGGTGTCGGTTCGCACTGGCCTTCGGGCATCGTGTGCCGATCGCACCTCTCATGGTTAGGGTGTGACAAACTTGGTATCAGAGTAGGTTTGATATAAGGAGTATGCAAGCCGTATCTAGTAGAGTCTTGTTTATGGCTATGTTGTGCACCATACTTATAAGCAGGAGGCTACAAGATATTTAGGATTAGTAACCTTCTTTCTGATCTAGATCATGCGATAGAGCTGAGTCGTAAGTATTCACTTCTGATACCCATCTTGTTTATGTTTATAGTAATGCCTACCACGAGGCGTCCAACACTTGCTCAAGGATTAAATGAAGAAGTAGGAGAAGGTACCATCCATGTGCCGCCTTCCTTGATGGGTCAACATGGACTCCACGGTGAGATTGGGACACATGTTTTGGGGATAGCACCACCACCCCAGGAACATCATAGAGAAGTTAATGTACCCCTTGTTCCTCCCCCGATTGTGCCTGAACAGGATCTAGACATGAGAAGTGTTGTGTAGTTGTTAACTCGGTTAGTGGCCTCTCATTCCCAATGACAGTCTCATGCCACTTCAAATAAAGTAGTCAGTACTAGAGTTCGAGATTTCATAAATTTAGAGCCCCTGGTATTAACAAGAACAGATCCAAACGAAGATCTTCAAAACATTTTGGATCAAATTCAACTGACCTTGCGAGTGATGCATGCTACTGATACTGAGTCTGCGGAGCTTGCCTCTTACAGGTTGAGGGATATAGCAGTTGTGCGGTATGAGACTAAGGAACAGTCTAGGGGACCTCTTGCCCCAGCATCAAGGTGGAGGGAATTTTCTAAGGCATTCTTGCAGCAGCATATGCTCGTTGAACTTCGTCGAGCTAGACAAGATAGATTTTTGTGGTTAGAGCAAGTTAACATGAGTGTCCGGAGTACAGCATGCAATTTAACTCCTTGGATAAGCATTCTCCATTGGTGGTGGCCGAGATGAGTGACCAGGTGCATCAATTTGTGGTCGGTTTGGGGCCGCATCTGATAAATAAATGTACCACAGCTTTCCTGAATCTGATTATGGAAATTGCACGTATTCAGTCCTACACACAGAACTTAGAGGATCGCAAGAGGCTACAGCAAGATACACAAGACAATTATCAGGGTCAATCTAATATATCCTTGTCTATGGAATACACAGGAGAGTTTCAAGGCGGGTTTAGGTTCCTATTTCCTCGGCAGTCATCTAACTCGGTGGCTAGCGTGCCATCACAGTCCTTGGGCCAGCATCAAGAACGAATTACATATTCCAGTCGGGGCCAAAATTTCCGAGGGCAGAGTTCTTAGAACAATGAGGACCCTAGCAGAACAAGACCCCCGATGCCACATTGTGTCGATGTGGTAGGAATCATTTTGGGTAATGCCACCAAGGTTCATATTTGTGTTACTCTTGTAGGCAGCCCGATCATATCATGCATTTCTGCCAAGTGAGAAATGTGGGTGGCATGACACCCTCAACAGGATCATCAGTAGCTTCTTCATCGATGGTACGTCCTCGTGAGAAAGGTATGAAATGACTGGTAGTAAAGGGTATAAGTAGAGGTGGAATGTCTGGCCCAGGTGGGCAACAGCAAAATCGTATCTATGAATTATCGGGTCACTGGAATTTTGAATCTTCACCAGATGTGGTCACAAGTATACTATCTGTATTCTCCCTTGATATGTATGCTCTGATAGATCCCGGTTCCACTTTGTCGTACATTTTCCCATTCATTGCTAGTAAATGTTGTAAGAAACCTGAAGTATTATGTCAACCAGTCGAAGTGTCCACTCCGTGGGCAAATCCGCAGTAGTTAGGCGAGTGTATCAAGGTTGTGTGTGATGATTCGTGATCTCCATACTTTGGCTTATTTGAATGAGTTAAAAATAATAGAATTTGATGTCATTATGGGCATGGATTTGTTAGCCTCTTGTAGTGCTATGATATAATTTGATGTCATAAGGTTGTTTGTTTTAAGTTTTCGGAAGAGCCCATTATCGAATAGACGGATGACATTGCAGCTTCAAAAGGGAAGTTTATATCTTACCTCAAGACTGAAAAGATGATTACGAAGGGATCTTTTAATCATTTAGTGCGGGTGTAGGATGTGGAGGCGAGTTTTCAACCCTTTAGTCGGTTTTAGTTGTTAGCAAATTTCCCGATGTTTTCTCGGATGAGTTCCTGGGTGTTGCACCCGAGAGGGAGATTGAGTTTTCTATTGATGTGCCACCTGATACGCAATCGATATCAATTCCTCCATTTATGATGGCTCCTGTCGAGCTGAAGGAATTGAAGGACCAGTTGAAGGATCTTCTTGATAAGGGATTTATCCAACCCAGTACTTCCCCATGGGGAGCCCCATTATTATTTGTTTGAAAGAAGGATGGTTCGTTGAGAATGTGTATCGATTATCGACAACAAAATAAGTTAACCATCAAGAACAAGTACCCGCTTCCAAGGATGGATGCTTTGTTCTATCAATTGCAAGGTGCTAAGTATTTTTCGAAGATCAATCTTAGGTCTGGGTATCATCAACTAAGGATAAAGGAAGAAGATGTTCTGATGAGAACCTTTCGGACAAGATATGGCCACTACGAATATCGTGTTATGTCTTTTAGCCTAATCAATGCACCAGCAACCTTCATGGATCTAATGAATCTAGTATTCATGTCATTCTTAGATGTCCGTGTTCATTAATGATATTTTGGTGTACTCTCGAATGGAGGCAGAGCATTTGCAAAAGGTTCTACCAACACTCCGGGATCACAGTTTCTATGCCAAATTATCTAAATGTGAATTCTGGATAAGTTCAGTGGCCTTTCTTGGCCATATAGTATCTAGAGAAGGTATCAAAGTCGTTGGTCAAAAGGTTGAAGCAGTTAAGAGTTAGCCAAGGCCCACAACTCCCACCGAGGTATGCAGCTTCTTGGGCTTGACTGATTAGTATCGAAGGTTTGATTAAAATCTCTCATCTATAGTTGCTCCGCTAACGAAGCTGATGCATAAGGCAACGAAATTCCGGTGGACCAATGGTTGTGAGAAGAGCTTCCAAGAGTTAAAGGACATGTTATCCTTGGGACCAGTGTTAACTCTTCTTGAGGGACCCGGGGGTACGTTGTGCCTCTATAGTGGTATTGGATAGTGTTCTAATGCAACATGGGAAAGTTATTACATATGCTTCAAGGCAGATGAGGAAACGTGAGAAAAACTATCTGGCCTATGATCTGGAACTAGTAGTTGTCATTTTCGCTCTAAAGATATGGTGTCACTATCTGTATGGGGTTCATGTAGACATCTTCATAGACCACAAGAGCTTGTAGTACATATTCAAGCAAAATGAGTTGAATCTGAGGCTGCAGAGGTAGCTCGAATTGTTAAAATACTATGATGTTGATATTTTGTACCGCCCCGGGATGGCAAACGTTGTGGCTGATGCGTTAAGTCGAAACTCTATGGGCAGCCTGCGGCATGTGGAAGAGAAATAGTTGGAGATGACTAAGACTTGTATCACTTGGCCAATTTAAGTGTACAATTGCCAAATATCGCTGACGAGGGAGCCACAGTTTGGAATACTGTTGAGTCCTCATTAATAGTTGAAGTAAAGGCATGACAGTTAGAAGATCCAGACTTGGTGAAAATAAAGGAAAGCATTCCATTTAAAAAGAAGCAAGTTTTTGGGATATTTGAGGACGGGGACCCTAGATGCAAGGGCCGGCTATGTGTACCTGATATCGGGGAACTCCGAGAGTAGATCATGTCAGAAATTCATCGGTCCCGGTATTCTATTCATTTGGAGTCAACCAAGATGTACCATGAATGGCATGAAGAGGCATATTGCTGAATATATCGCTCAGTGTCCAAATTTCCTACAAGTTAAGGACACTCAAAGCAAGCACTCAGTGGGTGTGGCTGTTGAAACTGGCTCGGACCTGGTCGGTTTCACTAACTACTAAAACTGGCTGAGGCCTGGTCGGCTGGACTGACTGTTGAAGGCACCACGTGCATGAGGTGCACTAGAAAGTGGTTTAGCAAAGTGGCCTCCCCTATCCCCCCTCTCATGGCCTCGCATACCCTTCATCCTCCACGCAATCTCTACCACCTGTTGGTACTGATTATCTGTCTCCAACTCTCAAGCCATGCTGAATCTAATACCATAGTTGAGCCCCTGAGTGGATCGGCAGACTCTCTCCCTAACTGTAGATACAAAGGCAGTGCATGTTTGGACAGCTTACTAAATCTGATGGCATACTCTAACATTGTCATAGCACCCTAACGCAGCTTCTCAAACTCCATGCGCGTTGTGCATCCGAAAGGGTCTGGGGAACAAACTCTCTCAAGAACATCTCTGAAAACTGAGTCCATATGTGAAGCTACATCAGCTAGGATACCCTCCTTGTAAGCCCGCCACTACTGATATGCTGCTCCTGACAGTTGGAATGTAGTAAAAGAAACTCCGCTCGTCTCTAACATATCCATGGTGCGGAGAATACGATGGAAATTCTCTAGACAACCTTGTGCATCCTCTATAGATAGGTCTCTCTAAGTAGGAGAATGATAATTCTTGAACCTCTCAAGTCTAAGTTGCTCATCCTTAGATATCGCTGCCCTAACCTCAGGCTGAACATGAATAACATGCTGCACTAGCATAACCTCTGGGACCTGATCGACATGGACCCGCTTTTCTGGAGTACGGGCCGCGGGAGTCTGAGCTCCTCTCCCAGCCTGAGATGTGGCTGGTGCAAGTGGAATCAACCCTGCCTGATCTAGAGTACAAAACATGCTCACGAACTGTCTAGGGTCTCCTGAAATGCAAGGTTAACAACAAGCGCCTTTGGTGCCTGTACCCCAACTGGAGCTACTAGTTCCTCCTCAGTCATAGCTCGGGCAGGTACTCTAGCTGCACCACATGACCCACATCGGCCTCTGCCCAAACCCTGGCCTCCCGCGGCTCTAGCAGGGGGTGTGGGTGTTTGGTTATCGGATCCAGCAGTGCGCATCCTCACCATTTGTGAGAGAATAGAAAGACAAAGATTCAAATTTCAAAATCAACAAATTCACACGATAAGGAATCAAAGAAGTGGAGTTTTCCTAACAATTCTGTAGCCTCTCGAAGATAAGTAAAAACGTTTTTGTACCAATCTGCAAGACTCTACTAAACCTGTTTATGACTCATAATACCTATGAACCTAGAGCTCTGATACCAACTTGTCACAACCCCAATTTCCCATCTTAGGATGTCGTGATGGCACCTAGTCTCTCAGACTAGGTAAGCCTAACATTTAATAATAATATAACAGGAATAACCAACTGAGATACTAAAATAAAACAGAATAACTCATATAAACTTCCAAAATAGGAGCTCAACAACATATTCCCAAAACCAGCGGAACTGAGTCATAAGCTCTACAGAATAATCTAGAATGTCTACTACAATACTGTCTGAATAAGAAAACAACAAAATGAGAAGATAATGGAATGTGACTCCAGGGTTGGGGATGCCGAGCAGGTATACTTTGAAGTCTCCGGAAGGCAGCTAACAAGTTAATCACTAACGTCCAGAATGGGTAGACGTACCTGGATCTGCACAAAAGATGTGTAGAAACTTAGTATGAGTACACTACAACGGTACCCAGTAAATATCAAGCCTAGCCTCGGTAGAGTAACGAAGAAGCCAGATCAAGACATCTACTAGGACATGCTAAACATAACAAAATATAATAATGAGAAGTAATGGAAAATGGGGAAATCAATGATAATGAAACAATTTAATAACTTAAACTAATGACATAATTGTAAGCAAGATAACAAGAAGGAAGCAAATAATGAGAATCTCAAATATTCAAATACGGACCAAAACTAGTATGACAAAGAAGCATAAAAGCAGCAAGAATCACAACCGAGGTACCACCTCGTATTCACGTTTCACAATTTCAGTCACAGCCATTCCTTATATCACCGCGGGAGCCTTACATTTAGTTTTGAAAATCAGTTTTCCCAAAATTGCCACCTGTGTTATAGCCCACCTTATCACACCCTGTGGCTTCAACTAGTTCCTCTAGCCCACCTTATCATACCGCATGGCTTCAACTAGTTCCTTCTAATAGCAACACGTGTATCAACCCCACCTTATCTCATTGCATACGTATCAACCCCTAGACTTATACCACTGCATGCATATCAATTTCTCAACCACAATGTGCACAAGAATCTCAACAATAATAAAATGAAAGTGAATTGCTCAACAAGAAAGATATCTCAACAATTAACAACTTCACCTCAATCTGATAACGGCTATCTCAACTTCAACACCAATAACTCAACAATAAGATATTTCACAAAATAACAACTTCAATTACAAGTAATTCAACAATTAAAGATGTAACAAGGCAATAAGGAAGGCAATAACTTCAACTAAGCATATAAGAGCAAAACAACAAGTAAGAGGTAGAACAAGTATTAACAATGTCAAATAAACCATGTAAGGGTAGATTAACACATGTAAGAGTTGATTAACAATGAGGGATATAACATGTTATGGTTATTCAATTAAAGGCGCGGAAATAGACTACATAACCTAAATTTGTCAAATACCACATATAACTCGTGTACCAATCGTCACCTTGCGTACATGGCTTCCACATAACACAAATAACACAATCAATCCCAAATCCTAAGGTGTATTACTCCCACACAAAGTTAGGCAATATACTTAGCTCAACAAGGCCAACTAAACCCTCGAAAATAGCTTTTCCCTTAAATTGCACCTCCACGCGGCTCAAAAAAATTGACTTAATATCATCAAACAATGCAAGGAAAAACAATTACAATAGATAAAGTTACGATCTTTACACTTTTTCCAAAAAGTCAACAAAAGTCAACCCCATGCTCTCCAAGTCAAAACTCAGGTCCAAGGGTAGATTCCGACTACCCATAACCCCACGAGTCTATATATGTGTTTTGTTTTCAAATCCGAGTCTGAATCGACTATCAAAACTCATATTCTCATTTTTAAAAAACTTGAAAATATTTCCCAATTTTTCCTCTTTGATTCACATAAATTTGGTACTAAATCTAAGATATAATTATGAAATATAGTTGAAAATTGATTAGAATCACTTTTCCAATGTTTGTAGATGAAAATCCCCTCTCTAAATCGCTTCCTACCGAGTCTAGGGTTGTTAAATATGAGAAATGAGACTAAATCTCGACTTTCCAGACCTTATGTCTAGTTGCAGATGTCGCATTTGCGACACAGGGTTCACATTTGTGAACCCTTGCAATTTCGAACTAGCGATCGCATTTGCGAACCCTAACAGCCTCAACAAACCTTGCAATTGCGACAAAGGATTTGCAATTGCGAAGCTGGACACCTTCGCAAAAGAGACCAAGTGGTCGAAAAAGCGACCCAAGCCCCAAGCATGCTGAATTGGAAAATACGAAGGGGTAAGTTGCAATTTCGACATCAGACCACCCCCCATTACCTTCGAAATTACGAGGCTGACGCTCGCAATTGCGACAACATAGTACCAACACACCAGTAATTCCATTTTCAGTTCAAACCATTCCAAACCATGTCAAAAACCAAACATCCACACAACATCTAGAACTATGAATCGGACACCAAAATGCATGAATTTCAAAGTAGAGTTCAAGAACTTCTAGAATTGCAACTAAGCGTCTGAATCCTATCAAAGCAACTCCAAAGGATTCCAAATTTTGCAGACAAGTTCTAAATAGCATAACGTACCTATTCCAAATCACAAAATCTAATTCTGAACCCGATAGTCAAAAGTCAACCTACGGTAAAACTTCGAAACCTTAAATTGCCAATTTTCGGTAAAATAACACAAATCAACCTATAGGCTGCCGAATTCGATTCCGGGCATACGTCCAAGTCCAAAATCACGATATGAAGCTATCGGAGCCAACAAAATACCATTATAGGGTCATTTTCACAAAAGTCAAATACTGGTCAACATAATCAAATTAGGCTTCTAAGCCAAGAGCCAAAGGGTCTGATTCAACCCGAAATCTTTTTCATAACGAAACTAATCAACCCCTTAAGTCATAAAATCATAAACACATATGTGTGAATCATAAAAAGGGAAACGGGATGCAAATACACAAAATGACCGGTCGGGTCGTTATATTAGTATTACTTACCCCAATTAAATAGATGAAAATCTCTTTAAATGTTACCTTAATCCGAGCTCTCTAGCTCCCAAAATGGTAAAATAAACTCTAAGTAGGCATAAAAAGGGAAGGAAGGAAGAAAATGGTTGATGGTGCAAATTTAATTGTTGGTTTGCTGGTTTTTGCCTTAAATACCTTCTCTGAACACCCAAAATTCACCCGAGCCCCCAAGATCCCTCCAAACAATCCCAACAAATCCAAATATCCTATATGGACTTATCCAAAAGCTTGAAACACAGAGAAAAATGCTATAAATCAAATTGACAACTTTAATTAACTTATGAACCCTTAAAGTTCTGTTATAGTGCCGAAATAACCCGAACCTCTTGGGTCCTAATTCGAACATCCATACAAGTCTAAAATTATTATACAGACTTGTTAGAAGCTTCAAACTAAGTGTAATGATCTGGGCGGTCATTTGTGTATTTGGGCTCCGTTCCCCCAACTTGATGCTTTATATATGTGTTTTGTGGTTACATGACTTGCGGGTCGGTTCGTTTGGTTTCGGGGGAGTTCTGGATTGGTTTGGGACACTTAGTCTCAAGATTGGATGCTTAAGTTGTAAAAGTTGACCGGAGTTTGAATTTCATGTAGACGACCCCGAAATAGTATTTTAATGGTTTCAATAGATTTGTATGGTAATTTTGGACTTAAGCATATGTCTCGATTTGGATTTGGAGGTTCATAGGTTGATTTGGTGCTTTTTGGCGAAAGTTGGAAAATTGAAGGCATGAAAGGTTCATAGGCTTGATCGTGAGTTGACCTTGTTGATATTGGGTTCAGATTGTGGTTCTGAAAGTTGGAATAGGCATGTTGTGTCATTTGGAACTTTTATGCAAAATTTGAGGTCATTCCGAGTTGATTTGATATGGTTCAGCATGAGTTTTGGAAGTTGGAAGTTTCTAAGTTCATTAGGCTTGAATTGATGTGCGATTCGCAGTTTTGATGTTGTTTGGTATAAGTTGAGGCCTTGAGTAGGTCCGTGTTATGTTTCAAGAGTGGTTGGTGTGTTTGGACGGGGTCCCGAGGGGCTCGGGTGTGTTTCGAATTGGTTAGAATCATTTGGGCTATGTTGGCGTTGCCGAAGAATTGTTGAGTTCTGCTATTTTCGCACCTGCAATGGGTCTGGCCGCAGGTGCGAGACCATAGAAGAGGTCAGGGTGGCCGCAGATGCGGTGCTTGTCTAGGATGGTTGAGTCCACAGGTGCGGACTGTGGAGCGCAAATGCGCAGGCGCAGAAGCACAAATTTCTCTGCATAAGTGGGTTTGGGCTGGAAGAGCGGGGACCGTAGATGTGGAGTTTTGTTTGTGGAAGCGGAAGCACAGATGCGCTAGGAGGTCCGCAGATTTAGGTGGTTAAGCACTTAGTGGACCTCGCAGATGTGAGGATGGGACCACAGAATCGGCGTCGTAAGTGCGACATTTTGGCCCGGAGTTGCGGAATCGCTGGGCAGACTTTATAATTCGAAGGGTTTTGGTTATTTCTCATTATTTGGAGTTGTGGAGCTCGGTTAGAGGTAATATTTGGAGAGTATTTCACTACAATTTAGGGGTAAGTAATCTATACTAGGTTTTGGTGTTAGATATTAATTACCTGTGGATTATTGCACCTGCATTAGGTGAAATTTGGAGTTTTTTACTATGGTTTTGGAGAGTGAAATTGATGATTTGAGGGTCGATTTGAGGTTGGATTTGGATGAAACATATATAACTAGACTCATATCGGAATGGGTGTTCGGGATTTATGAATTTTGACGGGTTTTGGGGTGCGGACCGAGATTGACTTTTTGGGTTGACTTTGCATAATTGATTCAACATCATAACTTTATTGTTTGGAGTTGTTTCCTATAACTTTTATTGATGATTTTGAGTTGCTTTGACTAGATTCGAATCGCTCGGAGGTCGGTTCACGGGGGAAGGGCTTGTTGGAGTATTATTCGCGCGCTTTGAGGTAAGTAACATATCTAAATTTGGTCTAAGGGTAATTATCCCTGCGAATCATGATACTTGAGATGTGTTGGGGTGACGCATGTGCTAGGTGACGGACATTGTTAACGGCCAATTTTGACCCTCCCTTTTTAAATTAATTTAGTTATACTTAATAATTTACAATAAATATTTTAATAGTGTTTCTAGTAATAAATATCTATTTTTACAAATTAATTAAGTATTAGTTTTGAAATTAATCGCGTAATATTAATATTATGTAATTACAGATATACATACTATTTTAAGATTATTAAAATAACTTTTATATATACATTACATAGGTTTTATAATTAATTTAATAAATTAATCCTTAATTTCTAGTAAATTAGGTTACTAGGTTAATAATTCGAAATTAGTGTTACAATTTAGAAAATAGAGTATTTTTACAAATAATTAATAAATATAATTAGTAGTATATATAATAATTATAATTGTTACCACATTTTATTGAAAATTATTATGTTTATTTAAATTAATTTCAAAAAGGGATTAAAAGACAAATGCTACAATTGCAATTCTCAAATCAAAGGCAAAATGGCCATTCCTTAAATTATTTTTGGCTCAACTATCAAGCCCAAATGGAAATAACCAGTCCAAACACCCCATCTCTATTCCAACATGGCAATCTAGGCCACTCTCTTTGCACCAATCACCGCACGCCATGTCACACTCCCTCACCACTCACAGAACAAACACACTCGCATCTGAGCCGTTGGTCCATCTGATCAATGGTTCACATTTAACCTAGAGACTAACGGTCCAGGTTCTATCTCTCACCCTTAACTGGAGACTAACCCATATTCCCCCCAAACCCTAATCATTTGTCACCTCACAGAGCCGCCCACATTTCCCTTTCCTCTCTCTTTTCTTTCATCTCCATCAGCCATCAATCTTAGAAACCTTGCACAAATTTATGCAAGGTCACTCAAAAATACTCATAATCATCTCTTCTATCTCTCTATCCGAAAATCTAGCCGGCTATTTTCTATTTCATCACTCAAAATTCAAAACCCAATTCTGGAACCCTAAGCTTGAAACACCAATGACTTGATTTCTTCCTTGTTCTTTCAAATCAGATTGAAGAATCATTTATTTGGTCCCTGGGCTATGAAACAAGTGGTTTTCTTTCCATTGTACCGATAGAACTTCAGAATCCCCAAATTCGAAACCCTAGACCAAATGATGCGAGGTCAAATCCTCAGAAATCCCTTGTGTTCTGTTAAATCAGTGGCATGCATGGCCATTCCACAGTGTCATCATACTTATTCTTGATCCAGAGGTCAAGCGAAGAGACCTCTAGATAATGAGTTATTACTCGACGGATTTTGCCTTCAACGGTCAACTTTCCCCTTTCTCGGATAAAATCTCTATTGATTTCCCTCTGTTTCGATTTGACTCAATCTTGCTATCATCATCAATCTTTCGTCACTTTCCACTCATGATTTTTGAATCCGATTGAAACCCTAGAACCTTAATGGCACTATAAAAAGGGCCTTTACTGTTCTCAACTAACACAACCTAAAATCATCTACACACAACCTAGAATCACCAACTAGGAAAAAGAACAATCATCTAAGAGAAATTGTGAGATTTCAAAACCTAAGGTTTTCTTATTGATCTCCTTTTTTCGTTTCTGAGTACTTTCGTTGCTTCGATCTTGAAGCTTTGGAGTCTTAAGCAACTAAGAGAGATCCTTGTTTGGTCTGCTGCCCTCTAAAAGGTCAATACATCCCTAACTTCTCTCTTTTGATCATCTTATTTGAACATTATGAATACGCTTGTTGTCTTCTGTGAACTATAGTCACTATTGATGCTTGTAACTAGTATAGAAATGTTTATTTTGTTTATTATAAGATGTTGTCTACTTGTGATCACTTGTCATGCTTTTGAGTCTTTAATCAATGTTGGCCAGGCTATTATGCGACCTCAAATGACTTTCGTTTCTGGGTCTAAATAGTCTACATGATAAATTTCCCTTAATGTTCCTTGAATGACTTTTCATGTTTAACTAAACTTCATAGTCTTTCATTGATGATTTTGTTGTGATCTTTACTTCTACATATTGTTTCCCTGCATTCTGTTTGTCTTATGGTCGAGTTTATTGTTTGATAATCCTAAATGAGATGAATCTGAAAGTTCATAAGTTCATATCATTTAATTGAAGCATGAAAATCTAAGTGTTTAGATGCTTTCCTTCTCTATACCTATATCTGCCAACTTTAAGGGAAACTTATGGGTTGTCACTATAACATTCTCATGATTATATCTAATTGTTGGTTGGATCTTTATGAAACAGTCTTATTGAGTTGAACTTTATTTCATGAATACCAATAGTTATACCGTATGTATTATGTTAAGATTAAGTTATCATCCTCTTCATAAAATAAGTCATAATCGTGTTTGTTATAGTTAATTGGTAATTGATGTTAAGTTGAACTTAGTTTTCTCATGTTTAAAAAAAGCCTACAGTGACATGATTAAGTCAAAACCTACTTGGTGTAGTACTTTACTGTCTTTAGTCTCTTTTGTGACACTGCTTACATCCAGTTATTCATTAAGTTATCTTCCCTAAAAAGAAGGACCTAATCATTCTTGTATAGTCAAATGTTAATTTTTAAAGCTGAGTATGACTACTTCATATCTAGATACTAATGTAGACTATGCACCTAAGTTAAACTTGTTTTGATATAATATCTATAACTCCCTCCCTTCGTGACATGGCTAACTTGATTCTATAACATGTAAAGCTCCCATGTCTATATAAGATCATAACCCCACGTGAAGTGTCTATGGATAACTGACTGAATATTGCATGTATCCCTATTTGTCTTCATGACTTCATAATTCCATGCTTTAGCTTTGAAACTATACTCAGCCCTCTCTTTCTTGCTAAGCTGAAACTGAATTTGATTCTTTAATCCTATGAGAAGCTCTTTATTGCTACTACCTAAATATAATAGTTTGTTAAAAATTAGTACTATTATGAGTGATTCTATTAAGCATCATTAGGAAATTCATGTTGAATCTATAATCTATAGTCTTACTAAGGATCCTGATTATGTCCTGATATTGTTGATAACACCTAAGAAGCTATTTGGTGTGATTGTTTGTTTAAATCCTTGTTGATGCTTTCTAAGAAATCCAAGCAGTGTGGTCAGGCTATGCATGTGCTAATAGCAATACTTAAGTTAACCAACTCATGATTAGTCTGCCAGGGCAAGAGCATCATGCATTTCTTATATTGCTGCATATCTAAACTCTGTGTTCTTTACCTTCCCGTTGAATGTGCTTTCCCCAATGTTTAGACCTTTGATGGTATGTTATAATGTTTTTGCCTCTCCCCTATATGTGTTCGAAGTCTGGCCTTTAGATTTAGCTTATATGTGGATTGTTCATCTAGTGTTAGAAAAGTGTGGAATTATTTGTACACCCTTATGTTATTCTATTAGAAGGGAAAGTATACTCCCGTGGTAAGGGATATTATAACATTTAGTTTACATTGAAAGGGCCTCATTGGAACTTAAACCCATAGGGAAAAATAAGTCGTTAATGGTTAGGGGTATTTAAGAGTGGAGTTTGACTCTAGGTTGGGCTGCTCTCCCCGACATAAGCATTGCCCTAGACCTTGAGTCCCTTGGGAACTTTGAAGTGTTGGAGGATTCAAAGGGGACATTGACCTTGAGTAGAACTCCTTCCTTAGCCTTTAATTCATTGACGATTTTGGTTCTTTAGGGGTTTGGTGTTTAATGACAATAGAATGTTTTCAATGTAAATGTTTTTCCATGTATAACCACCTCATTAGTATAATTTCTCATAGTGTTAGAGTATTGATGTTTTAATATATTTTGTTCTAGTCATTTGTTTATATATCTCGTACATGGTTAAATATGTTGAAAATATGGAGCATGTATCTAATGATTTTCTCTTTTCTTTTGGACGTGTACATCCACTTGGGCCTGCCGAGTTCCTAAGGAACTCGGGCCCAATCCTAGCCTTGTTGTATTTTTCTGGAGAGTCCAAAATCAGTTGCAGTCGCATCTCTTTACTGTTGGGCCTGCTTTCTTGAGGTACAATTACCAGAGTCTAGTCCTCTTTCCCTCAACTCCTTATTATTGTCTATTGCTTTGCTAGTTTAGCCCACTGTCTTGTTGCATTCGTTATGTTTTGTTATTGTTCTATCTCACATGTATATAACACTTATATATTAGATCACATACTTTATTTGTATGCTTTAATATCATAAGAAACATAGGCAAGACTTAGATAATATAGGATTTAAAAGGAATTAGTTAGAAACTAATCCCCATTTCGCTAATTATAATTTTCTCGTATCATTAGTATGGTCTCGCTCACCTTCCTTTTTTCTTAAAAGATTTTGAAGCCTAGAACATAGTAAAAATAGCAGCCCCATTTTCAAAAAGAAATCAGATCTGAATTGCAAGCTTTATCATTAAAGAGGCAAATCAGAATTTTCATAAAAAGTGAAGTACAATCGCCCCAAATGGATTTTCAAAAGACCGCTTCTCTTCAAGTTTTAAAAATCAAGGCATATCGTAAGCTTAATTTCTTACAAACATCTCCTAGAGTTATATGTACAATTATTGTCTAAACCAAGTGTTTCATAACTTAACCTCTTTTCACATGCTTTATAAATATAAACCGTTTAGATACATATTTTAAAAACTCTTTCAATCTACCAACCTATCTTTAAACTCCTTTATAAATTCACATCCCTTTAAAGGTCTCACGCTCCTTTTATTATATTCTCCCTTAGATATACAATAAGCCGTACTTTTTAATAGTAATTTTGCATAGTACAAATAATTGATCCCTTAAAATTAGTCTAAGTCCTATGGAGCTACCTCAGGTAGATTTTAAGGGGTTCCTAACACCTTCTCCTTAGAAGAATAAGAACCCTTACCCATAATCTCACCGGTTAGCAGATCAATAAAGAATACGACTTAGTAAATAAATAGGTACCCTAGCATACCTCTAAATATTAGGTGGCGACTCTCTTATATCAACAACAGAGAAACCACAAGTTGTATCTTATTTTGACCAGTGCAAAATAGAGTGCAACATGCGTGTGTGCGTACACTAGGGTATTCATGATCCGGGTAGACTTTAGGCTACCATAAGACTTGTTTGCTTTCATGACTCATTATACATGTGTTTTGTCCACTTATATGATTATTTGAGCTATAATTTGTGTTAGAAATTATGTCTATGCTATGTACTTATTTCATGAGACACGATAGGGCTATTCTTGTTTCTTTGAGTTGTTTACCTTAGTTGTTATCATATTCTCAGTTATAATTCTTCATTTGCATGTTATATCTCCGCCTTTGTACCTTATTTGTATGTCACATCACATGATGTTGTTTCCTTCTATATGTAATGCTATTTGGGCTGAGTTTTATGAGATGTGAGCCTTATAAGACTTGAGCGATTGATGACTGATGTGGGTCATAGAGTTGTATTGTGATTTATATTGGATCGGGTTGCACGCCGCAACAGATTGATATTTGTATTGTGTTACACGATACAATGGTTATGTTGATTGATATTATCACTTGGGCAAGGATCTACCCCTCCGTAGTCTGATGTAACAATGAGCGCATGTACAGTGATATGTGCTTTGGGGAGGGACATTCTGCCAGGCATCCATACAGTGCTGAGTATGGTTGTATGTGTGTGATAGTGAGGGGCGCTTCTGCCAGGCACCTTAAGTGTGGTAAGAGTGAGTGTACTTGATAATTTCACCGTGATGTTATTGACTTGACATGTATATTAGACCTGTAGGCATAGAGATATATTTTTCTCATGCTAGCTGGTAAACAAAATGTCTTATCTGTTGAAAGTTTGAAAAATTATAGTTTCCTTGATAAACTCACATTTTATAAATTTCGGTGAAAGATTGTGCTTTGACTGTTATTCTTGGAAAGCATGTCTAATTTTTCGTAATTGTAAACGAGCTAAACATGATATCTTTTGAGTTATTTACTTATACTGTCTTCATTATATTATGAGTTGTTATTGATTATTGGTGTTGACACTAACTTTCTTCTGAGCTCATCACTACTTTTAGTCTGAGGTTAGGTTTGTTACTTATTGAGTACATGGGGTCAGTTGTACTCATATTATACTCTGCACTTTATGTGCAAATTCAGGTACTTTTGGGCGTGGTGATTCCTAGAGTTCGTACCGGTACCAACTTGTGGAGATTACGAGGTAGTTGCTATGTCGTTCGCAGACCTTGAAGTTCTCTTTTGTCTATTTCTATTATCATTGTTCTATCATTCACACAGTTTGCATTTGAGGATTTGGATATGTATTTTGAGATTCTGTAGTGTTCATGTACCCGTTGACGTCAGATCTTTGGGGATGGTTGTAGTTGAATTATTTTTACTATCTTCAGATATTTTTTTTAAATATCGTTGTTGAGATTATCAAGTTCTATTATTTAAGTTTTGGTTGTTATTATGAAATTGTAGGCTTTTCTAGCATGCAGTGAGGCATCGTCACGGCTTCGGTGTGAGTTTAGGTCGTGACACTAAGATTCTTAGCACGTTAACCCAAGGTTGTTGACTTTGGTCAACTTTATGAGCTTTAAGGCTTCAAGAAGAAAACAAGTATTCCAAAATACTCTCGAACCCTTCCGAACCCGGACCACCCATACTCGCAAGTTACAAATCATCAAGTGAACCTATGAGAAGTCTCAAATCATAAAATAATATGCTCGAACTCATAACAATCAACTGAGTCATTACAAGTTTTAGATTAATCAGATTGATTATTTCGAAATTTTTAAATTTTGCTTAAAAGTTAGATTTTTTGTTCTTGAAAGTACGAACATTCATATAATGTATTCGTATAACATTCATATAATGTTTCGTATCAAATTGCCGTTATTATTTCTCATTCCCACCATAGTCATCCAAATAAAGTATTTAAGTAAAAAATGTGCAATTACTTTCTTAGCACAATTGAGAAACATGCAAATCAAGAACGTTCAGTCTCAGCTTTATTAGCGATAGAGGGGTATCAAATATTGGTGATTGATTACGTAATAAATTTACTTACAAATTGGTATGTGAAAATTGGTATTTAGGTGATTTACTTTACGAATGAATTGATTTAGTTTATGAATGGATTTGGCATGGGTAGTGTTTATTAGGTAGAGCTGTAAAGCCAAATATAACTATATAAGGTATTTGAGGTTTGACAACAACAGGTATTTTAGGTTGTTATTTTGAGTGCCTTTATGGATTACTAAAGAACTTGGTTCTTTACCTTACTCCTTAAACATAAAGTAAAATAAGCAGCAAGGTAAACATAGATTTTTTACGTGAAAAATCACCTGGCTCAAAAGATGAAAAAACCACGACCTACTACGTAGGATTTTCAACTTCAACTTCACTAGAACAATGAGCCAAATGTACCGATTATAAAACTGTAACTTAATATTCTCTAGTACTCCTATTACAACTATTTGAATTACAAGTTACTCTAACTTGTAAAATAAACACTCACTCCAACTCACTAATTATATATGACACCTTGAGTACAACTCGATTTCCTAAAATACATTTACTAGATTGACTCAATAAAAATACAACACTGGTACACGGCTTGAGTGTGAAAAATGTAGTTCTTCAGTTGATGTGCAAAAGGATAATCCCAACAGTCCAGAAGGATAGTATTTAAATACCCTGGACTATCAGATCTTCTAGGAGTCCTATGCGTAGTCAGCTTCCCGTTTGATAGGACTCCTACTGCTCCTAGGACTCCACAAGTCTTGGGACTCTTGTCTCTCACTTATGCATGTGTATCTGTTTGGGCAACAACCTTTATCATGTTTAGCAGTCTTCTTCCAACAAACTCGGGCCTGGGTAACTTTGAGATAAAGTTACTGTATTGCAAAGACGTACAATTATCAACCTTGAGGCTGGTCCTTAGCCCTGAGGGCTAGTTCTTAGAGCAGTTAAGCAGCTACGTTGAGGACCTGGTTCTTAGAATATTTCATCTGAACAATCTTTATTAATCATCAAAATCAAAATCTTAATACTCAACAAATTCCTCATTGTTGATGATGACAAACTTTGTGCATATTAGAACCAGGTAATCACCTCATATCGCATATCATGATCAATATTTGTATAACAAGCACATCACATAGACACACATATCAGTACCAATACAACAACCTCAACTCTATCTTCCCCCTTTTGGCATTATCGAAATAGCAGTAGAACCTGTTGGTCCCCTAACCTTGATCTCCTCATAGCTACACTGCTTGAGGGTACCAGCATCCAAAACATCATTGTGATTTCTGTACTTAATCTCAAACAAGGCAATATTGAGCTTGTCAAACAGCTCAGTCAATATGAAGCCATAAGGCATAGCATGCTTAGGCATGGAAGTGTCTGCAGCTCTTTCCATGTGTTGAATCATCAGGCTAGGGAGATTTATATGTCTACTAGTGTCAAGTAGTTCATCATAGCCATATCCAATAGGGTAGCCTCATGTCTTCTTTCAGACCTCTACAAAATGCAAGATTTGACAAAGTGAAATAACAGCTTGTGGAAGGGAGTCATATCGGTCTTATACACCTTCTGGGAGCATCTAATTCAAACCTTTGAGAGAACTTCCTTGTGATTACAATTCTTGTGTCCACATCATTTTCTATGGCTGGCCACGTTTTCTTCAAGTAATTGTCAAAACCTAAAGAGGGAATATTCAGAAGCATCCCAAGCTCCTCAGCATCAAACTTCATCTCAAACCCCCTTACATTACTCTTGACCACTTTGCTATCAAATTGGAAGTTCGCATAGAACTCTACCACAGCAAGAACACACACAGAAGGGAAAGTCTTGACAAATATGTGTTTCCATCCATGTTGCTCAAGATTTTCAACTAGCTGAGCCATCCGTTTCTCGTCAATGTTTGTAAGAATCTTCTCATTCAGTACTTTTCTGTTCGTGAACTCAATGAGCTTATCAACCACAGCGGGCAACACTCATTCCTTTCTTTCCTCTACTAGACCTTTTAGATGGGGTAATAGTTTTTATATATTTGACAACCTTTCTCTTTTGTGTTGATGACTTTTCTGGCAGAACAGAATTAGGCGCATCTTCTGCATCCAACTCAACAACAGGTTCCACAACTAAAACTTTCTTCCTTGACTTCTTGGCACCTCTGGACTCCTTAATGATTTGTTCATCAACAACCTTTCTTTTACTCCTCGTGAGAGGAGTTCTAGCAGGACGAGCCACTTCTTTTCTTGCTTGGATAATAGACTTTGTTGCTTTCACAGGGGTCTTCTTGTTGTTCTTCCATACTGCAAACAAGGGTAAGTTGTCCTCATCACTGCTGACCTCCTCATCTCCAGTGAAAGGAGTTAACAAGGGACCAATTTCTTCAGTCCTTTTCTCTCCACTTGCTTCCTCTGAAGGGGCTATGAGAATGTTCCCAATAGCCATAGAGCCCTCAGATTCCCCATTTGTATTCTCATTCTCTTCCTCACTCTCTTCATCCTCTCATTCTCTATCATTTCCCTTTTCTCCATCCGCACCTTTACTCTCAGAATCACCTTCTTCCTCACTATTCTTTTCTTCCTCTCCATAATCATCCACTTGTTTATCTATCTTATCTCTGCCTCACTCTCCTTCTCCTCACCAGAATCTCCCTCATTCTCTCTCTTTTTCTCATCATTAGCCATGTCCTGAGTCTGATGCTTCTCATGACTGGCCATCACTCCTCCTTTTTCCTTACCTTCATTATCATCATCCTCAGTCCAGCTGAAAGAGAGACCATCGAAAGCCTCCTTTTGTATTGGTTTTTTACTACCTTCCCCCTCAACCATAGGCATAACATTTGTCGTATCTACCCTTTTCTCCATAGTTGCTATGTTGGTGTCAACAATAGGTTCCTCCACTTGTGGCTTATCACTTGTGGGTGGGACATATCTAAAGGTGCAACATCTATAGCAGATACCAAAACATCTAACTTTGATGGAGGGAATTTTACCTGACTTGTAACAATTGACATTGATCGCTCGTGAACCACAACTTCCTTAAAACTTGTGTCTACTTTAGCAACAACATCAAGCACCACCTTGTCACTTTTGATATATTTTCTTGGAGTAGCCTTGATTTTGGTCTTAGAGGCATTTTTCAAAGCAGACACAGGTGCATGGGTGGTTGGTTTTGGAAGTGTAGGCCCAGTAGATGTGGGAATGATGGGTGCATTAAGAACAAGGGAAAATTGTGTAGGTATAATGGAGGATATAGATGGACAAGGAGCAGGTGTGGGTGCAGGTTCACTTGATGGTTTTACACTTTTCTTTGACTCGGGCTTCATATTCTTGGATTTGGCTTAAGTCTTGGATGATGATTTTGCTTTAGAAGAGTTATGGCTAGATTTAGGCATGGTGATGAGAATAAAATTTATGAAGGGAAAGGGAGAATTATTTCTTGATTCTTTCTTAGGGTTTGAGAGAACAGTGAAGTCTAAGAAACTGATCATAAGGGGCTTTTAAAGACGTAACTCCTAATTTGACTGGAAGAGAGACGGTAACTGAATTTGAGTTCTAACGGGTCTCTAATAATGGTTACTTTAACTGTTAGGATTTTAGGAGTAATTAAACTCTAATTGCTCTAGGATTCCCCCTTAATCTTTCACTGAATGACAGCTAGAAGTGATGCTAATCAGGATTATAAAGTGTGAGCACAACAGTAATTTCAGATATTAAGCCCCAATGATTTAAGCTTAGATGGCACATACCTGAGTCAAACAACCAGCTCTTTAGTAACTCCTTACTCATTTCTGCAATAAAGCTTCAGCACTATAAGTTAGTATCATAAAACATAGTTATCAGCTAGACTTTTCTAGGTAAGTGTGTGTGCTTAAGACAAGCACGTAACTGAATCGAACACACTGTACTTGACTATCTACATCTAATTATACCTTTTCTAGCCAATCATTGGGGTTTAATCTAGTTAGAAGTATTAATTAGACCTAGTTTCAGTCTATTCCTCTTAAAGTTATCCCTACTCAGAGCTATAGTAAAAATATAAGCAATTTGGTCTTTAGTCTTACATAAGTTAATTGAGATATTCCCTTTTTCAACATTGTCTCTGAGAAAGTGATGTCTAATGTCAATGTGTTTGGTTCTCTTGTGTTGACAGGGGGTTTTATCAATATTTATGGCACTAGTGTTGTCACAGAAAATAGGAACACAATCAACAAAAATATCATAGTCCCTTAGCTATTGTCTTATCTATAGAAATTGAGCACAACAAGATGTTGCTGCCACATATTCAGTCTCAGTTGTATATAAGGCCATTGAGTTTCGCTTTTTTGTTCCACAAGACATTGGACAAGAACTAAGAAAATGTGTTGTTACTTAAGTGTTTTTCCTATCAATATTAAAACCTGCATAAGTAAGCATTAGCATAACCAACTAGATCAAAGCTATACCCTCTAGGATACCATAGACATAGATCAAGAGTCCCTTTAAGATATCTGAGTATCCTCTTGACAGCCTTCAGATAAGTCTCTTTGGGATTTGCCTGAAATCTTGCACACAATCCCACATTAAATACAATATCAGGCATCCTTGTTGTGAGATACAACAGTGACCCAATCATTCCTCTACATAGCTTTTGTTCAACACTTTTTCCTTTTTCATCAAGGTCCAGCTTATTCACAATGGCAATGGGAGTGTCTATGGACTTAGAAGAGTCCATGTTGAATTTCTTCAGGAGTTCCTTGATGTATTTTTGTAGATGTATCATGGTTCTAGTAGGTGTTTACTTCATTTGTAATCCTAAGAAGAAGTGCAATTCACCCATCATGCTCATTTCAAACTCATTCCCTATCATCTCAAGAAATTCCTTGCACATTTCTTCATAAGTAGCTCCAAAGATAATGCCATCAACATATACTTGTACAATCAGACCATATTTGCCTTTGTTCCTTGGAAATAGTGTGTTGTCCACCTTTCCTCTTACAAAGTTATTGGTTAAGAGGAGTTTTTAAAGTCTTTCATACCATGCTCTTGGATCCTGTTTCAGTCCATATAGGGATTTGTTTTACTTGAACACATAGTGAGGAAATTCTTCACTCTCAAACCCAGGAGGTTGTTTAACAAACACCTCCTCCTTTAGATTACCATTCAAGAATGCACTCTTTACATCCATATGATACAGGGTAAACTCCATGTGTGTAGCAAAAGCTATTAGCATTCTTATAGCTTCAATTCTAGCTACAGGTGCAAATGTCTCATCATAGTCAATGCCTTATTCTTGATTGTATCCCTGAACCACAAGTCTGGCCATATTCCTTGTGATATTTTCTTGTTCATCTAGCTTGTTTTTGAACATCCATCTAGTACCTATGACAGTTTTGTTCTTGGGTCTTTATACCAAGTGTTAGACCTTGCTTCTTTCAAGCTTATTTAGCTCCTCTTGCATGGCTATAATCCAATATGTATCCCTTAGAGCTTCATTTATGTTCTTAGGTTTAACTTGTGAGAGGAATATTGTAAGTGGACATAAATTTCTCAGAGATGACCCGATTTGCACTCTAGGATTAGGATAAGAGGTTATGTTCTCAAGAGGGTGTGAACTTTTATATTTCCATGGCCTTATCTGCATTCCCAAAGATGGTTCACTCAAGGAATGACCCAAAGGAGCATTGTCAGTAGGTATAGCTTCACCAGTTTGGTTAGCAGTTAGAGTAGTTCTCTCTTCTTCTTGTTCCTCATGATCACTCTCAACTTTCTTAGGATCTCCTGATCCTTTTTTAGATTGAAGTTTAGATTCCTTAGAAGCTCCTTCACCAGTGAGTCCTATGTCATAGTCTTCATCCTGCAGGCCTTTCTCAGCCAAGTTGTTAGATTCATCAAAAATAACATGAATATTTTCTTCTACGCACATAGTTCTTTTATTAAAAAATATATAGGCTTTACTATGAAGAGTAACCCAAGAAAATTCCCTCATCACTTATGTCATCAAACTTACTTAGAGCTTCTTTGCCATTATTGTGCACAAAACATTTGCACCCAAATGCTCTCAGGTGAGTGATGTTGGGCTTTCTCCCTCGAAGTAACTCATAAGGAATTTTCTTAAGAATAGGTCTGACCATACATCTGTTTAGCAAGTAGCAAGTAGTATTGACTGCTTCAGCCCAGAAGCTCTTAGGCAGTCCACTAGCAATCAACATGGTCTTCCCCATGTCTTCTAGAGATATATTCTTTCTTTCTACAATACCATTTTATTGTGAAGTTCTAGGTGTAGAGAAGTTATGATCAATGACATGTATGTTACAGAACTCAAGGAATTTAGAATTTTCAAACTCAATTCCATGGTCTGTTCTTATACCTAAAACATTAAAGCCCAGTTTATGTTGGATCATTCTGACAAACACACAGAACACATCAAAAGTTTCATCTTTATATCCAAAACACAAAGTCCATGTATACCTAGAAAAGTCATCTACAATGACAAATGCATACCACTTGTCTCCTCTGCTCCTCACTATCATTGGTCCACATAGGTCTATGTGAAGAAGTTCTAGAGGTTTTGAGGTGTTGACAACCTTTTTAGATTTAAAAGGTGGCCTTACATGTCTCCCTCTAACACAGGCATCGCATACCTTGTCTGAGGTGAACTCAACTTTTGGTAGTCCAAGGACCAAGTCCTTTGCTGCCAACTTGTTGTGTTGAGAAAGGCTGGCATGACCCAGTCTTCTATGCCATAACAATGTATTATCTTCCACTACACTTAAGCATGTGTGCTCACTCTGAGGAAGAGACATAATGGATATCTTGTAAATATTATTATTCTTTTACCTTTTAACACAATTTCATCAGTATCAAGCTTAGTGACAGTGCAGATTTTGGAATTAAATTTTACCTCATGTCCTTTATCACACATTTGAGAAATGCTAAGGATATTATTTTTGAGGCCTACGACATAATGCACATCTTCTATAGCATGAGAGAGTAACTTACTAATACTTGTTATCTGGCCCTTTTTCCTATTTTCAAATGACACACTCCCTCCATGGAAGCCTGTCAGTGAGAGAATATTTTTCTTTTCTTCAGTCATATGTCTTGAGCATCCACTATCTAGATACCAGTCTTGATTATTTCCTCTCACTTTAACCTGCACCAGAAATCACAAGTTAGTCTTGGTAACCCAAACAAGCTTGGTCCTTTTTTTTATTTAAAAGGGGATGAATCAGATCACTTCTTGCCCAGAAGGGAAGAGGATTAATAGTTATTTTCTTGTTAACCTTAATCCACTTAGTTTGGACAAAAGGTTTGGCTTTTGGTTCCTCTTCCTTCTTCCCATTTTTAGCAAGACCAAAAGTGTTCTTAAACTGATCATAAATTAAGGTAGGGCAAGTATCTCTAAAGTGACCTACCTTTCAACAATTAGTGCATATTTTGTTATCAGAAATTCCTACATACTTTAGCTCAAATTTGGAAATAGGTTTTCTATAGCCAATTCATGATTGGTTAGTGTTGCAGTTTTCATTCAGCCAATTCAAAGCATTTGAGGATCTATTCCACTTGCTTGTCCTAGATAGTTCATAATTAGCCTTTTCTAGATTTTCTTGCAGAACTTTATTCCTACATTCAGTATCACAAAGATTATCTTTAGCCCTTTTTAGTTCCTTTTTAAGATTATCTTGCTAATCACTCATCTTTCTCTTACCCAGTGTATCAGGTGACTTCTTATTTTTAGAAGTGAGCTCAAGAACCTAATTCTTAAGGTCTTTGACCTGTCCTTCAAGATCAACTTTATCAGATTGATGCTTTTTGAGATCAAGTTTGACATATCAAAGGTAACTTATTAACCGATCATTTCTAGCACTCATTTTGTCCATTTCACTCATCATGGTCACAATTATGGCCATCGGTTACTTTTTAGACATAACATGATTGTTTTCTTTCAAGTTAGAGATACTTACCTGATTTATTTCATCTTCAGTATCTGAATCACTCATGGCCATTATTCCTATCACTTCTTCTATTTAGCTTTCTTTAATTACCATCAGCGCCACTTCGATATTTCCATCTCCAAAATCAGCTTCCAAGGCCCTCCATATATCATGGGCAGAGATACAAGAGGATACATTGTAGAGAATATTTCTGGGCAAACTTCTGTAGAGTAGGTTCTTTGCTTTAGCATTTTTCTGGATTAACTGACGACCTTCATCATCATATTCTTCTTCTCTCTTGTTACATTTGTTGCCTTCACCATCCATTTTGGTAGGGATGATTGGTCCATGACTGACAATTACCCATAGGTTAAAGTCAGTGGCCTGAAAGAACGTTTCCATACGCATCTTCCATTCATCATAGTGATTTCCATCAAATAGAGGAGGTCTTCCAATGTGCATTCCAAGCTGTACTGGAGGTTCTGTCTCCACTATCTGATGTCTATCAATTATAACATAGAGATTTATGGCATCATCCTCCTTCTCTTCATCTTTATCACTTCCACTGTCCTCATATAATGCTAGAAAGGCCTGCTTCATTGGTTCAGTGAATCCTTTACCTAGGATTTTTCCTTTGTTTGGACCCTATTCTCTCATTTTTTTTCCCATTTCTCTTTTTCAGCTCATTCTTTCCTCTACTCAATTTCCCATATTGAGCAGTCTTTGACCATGTGGTCTAGCTTGCTACACTTGTAGCACCCATTATAACTAGCTTTGTCGATCTGCTTAGGCTTGCCGTTGTACTCTCTTTTATATGCAATTTTGGAGTTCTTCATGAACTTCTTGAACTTAAAAAACATTGCTAGGTTAAGATCATCACTGTCAGATTCAACTTTCTGAGACGCCTTCAGGACCAAGCCTTATCCCTATTTGGTTCTTCCGTACGCAGTTCTACATTTATATTTCATGAGTCTTTAAGTTTCCAACCAACTCATCAAGTGAGATCTTATCCAGCTCCTTGGCTTCCTGAAAAGCTGTGACTTTTGATTCCCATGAAGCTAGAAGAATCCTTAGAACATTGCTAACCAACTCTTCTAAGGTAAACACCTTTCCAAGTGATTTCAGTTCATTTGTTATTATGGTAAACCTAGTCATCATCCCTGGATGGGCTCAGACCCCTTCATGGAGAAGAGCTAATAGTTTCTCATAAGTAATTCTATCATTGATCTCTTCACTTGGTTTGTTCCTTCATGAGCAGTTTGGAGTGAATCTCAGATCTCCTTTGCATTAGAACAAGTTGATATCATGTTGTACCCATCAGGACCAAGTCCACAGATAAGGATTTTCTTAGCCTTTACATTCTTCTCCATCATTCTGAAATCTGCTGCCACAAATTCAGAGGGGTCCTTAGGAACAATTTTATTTTGAGCATTTTGTTTAGTGGGAGTTAGTGGACCTTGGTTTACTATGGTCCATAGTTCATAATCTTCAATTGTTAGGAAATCCTCCATTCTTTCTTTGCACTAACTATAGTATTTTTCATTAAACATGGGTGGTCTTGTAGTTGATTGTCCTTCATTAATTTTAGGTGTTGCACTCATTTTACTTCCAAGATCTCTCTAGGTATTAGCCGTGTGTAAAAGAACCCGCTCTGATAGTAATTATTAATTTGAGTGCCTTTATAGATTACTAAAGAACTTGGTTATGTACCTTACTCCTTAAATGTAAAGTAAAATAAGAAGCAAGGTAAACATAATAATTTTTACGTGAAAAATCACTTGGCTCAAAGGGTACAAAAACCACGACCTACTATGCAGGATTTTCAACTTCAACTTCACTAGAACAATGAGCCAAATGTATCGATTACAAAAATATAACTCAATACTCTCTAGTACTCCTATTACAACTATTTGAATTACAAGTTACTCTAACTTGTAAAACAAACACTCACTCCAACTCACTAATTGTTTATGACACTTTGGTTACATCTTAATTTCCTAAAACACATTCACTAGATTGACTCAAGAAGAACACAACATTGGTACTCGACTTGAGTGTGAAAAATATAGTTTTTCAGTTTATGTGCAAAAGGATAATCCCAGTAGTCCAGAAGGATAATATTTAAATTCCCTGGACTCCCAGATCTTTTAAGAGTCCTATGCATAGTCAGCTTCTCGTTTGATAGGACTCGTACTGCTCCAAGAACTTCACAAGTTTTGGGACTCTTGTCTCTCACTTATGCATGTGTATTTATTTGGGCAACAACCCTTATCATGTTTAGCAGTTATCTTTCAACAAACTCAGGTCTGGGTAACTTTGAGATAAACTTATTGTCTTGCAAATACGTACAATCATCGACCTTGAGGAGTTGGTCCTTAGCTCTGAGGGCTGGTTCTTAGAGCAGTTAAGCAGCTACGTTGAGGACATGGTTCTTACAACATTTCATCTGAACAAACTTTGTTAATCAAAATCAAATTCTCAATACTCAACAGAGGTTTCGAAAAGCTAAAATTCAAAACTTTTAAAAATAAAATTCAAAATTTGATCCGTAATCCAACCCAAACTAGATAGTTCGGACATACCAAGTTAGATAGAATTAGAAATGAAGTTATCTAGGACAAGGTGGGTGTGGTTCCAGTGGAGGATAAGATACGGGAGATGAGACTTAGATAGTTCGGCCATGTGAAGAGAAGAGACACAGATGCACCGGTGAGGAGGTGTGAGAGGCTGGCATTGGAGGGCCAACAAAGAGGTAAAGGTAGGACAAAGAAGTATTTGGGGAGAGGTGATTAGGCGAGATATGGCGTTGCTCTAGCTTTCCGAGGACATGACCATTGATAGGAAGGTGTGGAGGTTGACAACAAAGGTAATGGGTTAGGTAGCCGAGCTTTGTCGTGTTTGTAGCAGTAGCTTTGATACATCATTTAGTGTCTTTTGTGTATTTTCGTGTCGATAGACTTTTGTTATTACTTGTTACTGCCTTTGTTTCGATTTTCTGTTTGCATTTCTTATTGTTAGTTCTGTTAGTATTGTCACTGCGGTTTTCAGATTTGGTTTACTGGTTATTGCCCTTCCATTTATCGTTCTTGAGCTGATAGTTCACCGAAAACAACCTCTGCCTTTTTAAAGGTAGGGATAAGGACCGCGTATACTCTAGCCTCCCGAGACCCCACCTTCCAAACCGAAAGGGGATTACGCTCCTACGGCTAAAGCATTGTTTCGGCCCCTGCTTCTAGAAGAGTTGGTGCAAAAGATTGTAGGCCTACACTGAGTATGTTGTTGTTGTAATCCAACCCAAACAAAAAATTCGAAAATTTTGAATTTCCATTTTGTCCAAACCATGCCCACCTCCGTTAAGAAAGTTGCAGAATTAAATAGAAGAAACTAGGGAAGCTTTTGTAACTAATCCAACTCCAAAAAGAAAAAAGAACAATTTAAATATTTGGGGCTCTAAACATTCAAGATTTCCAACTTAAATATAATTTCCATAGATGGCTCAATCGTCCGGATTCAATTAGTTTATGAAAGTGATTCAGTTTCTCTTACTGCAAAGTTGTTTTCCTGAGCAACTTATGAATTTAACTGATTTTTCTTATAAAGATGGTGTCCAGGACGCATCTACTACTTGGAGTAATCAACTGAATACCTGCTACCCCCACCAGTACACACCTAGTTAGTTATTATAACTTTTTCTTTTTTCCATTTTCTAATTTTGGGTGTGGGTTATGGGTTTATGTTGAATCTAAATTATGTCCACTTATTTAGATTAACTTTTACTGTCTTTGTGGTCCGTGGAAGTAGTTAAAGATGCTGGATACGAGAAGATGAACTGTGGTGTAGGACATGATGACCCTAAAGGTTAGTCTTGACGTTCTCAAAAACTTGAATTATGGATTAATTGTTAGGTGGCTTTTCAAGTCCAGGAATTCATACCTTATAGATTTAGCTTGTTTTCTTGCTTTTAGAGTTGTCATTTCATTTATATTATGAAGTGAATAATAGGATTACAGTCAACAAAAACTAGGACAACTAGGTGACGCGCATTCAAATGGATAACTGGCACTCTGGCTGATACTTAAGGGAGGTTTTTGTAACTGATCCACATTTTTCTGTTTGTTAGTTTTCTTTTTGTTATCGGTTACTTGAGCTCAATTTGAAGTGCATGAGATCACAATGTGAAATTTGCTTCTGCATTCTGAATGTCAAAATTTGCTTCATTGTTTGTGCAATTATATTTCATTAATAGATTCACTGATTCAGAAACTGGTAGTTCATTTCAAGTATGTTTGATAAAGATTAGAACTATTTGACAACAATAACCTCTGTATTACATTTCTCGCAGAACATCCATCTTCTCTTTCATTGTTTGATTATTATCAATTTCTTAATCCCTGATCAATCCAATAACCTAAGATATTTCTCTTTTAGTTTTTTAATTGCATTCTTAGGTTTTCCCATTATTCAACCTATTGGAGCCATCATTTTAGTGATCAACCTGGTGCTGTTTAATGTAAAAATGATTTCTCAAGCTAATCTGGATGATTTTAGCTTGTGTCTACATTGGTCAATTCAACTAAAAAGACACCCTCCTTAAAATTTAAAAGAAGAGACCTTCCTTTAAATCTTATTTAGAGCGTGGTACAGATTTTTCAGAGTACTCAATGATATGCGCAGATGCCGTCTAAGAGAAGTATTTTGGCTATTTGACAGCTATCTACCGAGCTGGAAGAGAAGTGTTGTACTAAAAGATATATATAGTTAACTGTATTAAGGAAAATAATGAAAAGTTGCTCTTTTACTCATCAAGAAGAAAAATATCATAATGATACAAACTATTGAAACAGAAAAATGGAGAATACATCACTGATGTTCAGCTAAAAACATTAAAAACTCGTCTACTTTATTTATTTGTTTCAGAGCATGCTATCAGCTCGAGCTGGCAATCTTCTGAAGAAATTGATTGGTGGTGAAGGCATTTTGCTCCTGAATCTTGGGTGCCTTAGGTAAACCAGACCTGCAACTAGAGCTATGATTTTGAAAGGTGTCACATACAGTATCACTGCTGTGATAAGACAGAAGACTACGAAGAGGCTGGTTGCCCTTGGATCTCTCCAACTTAGCAGAGCCTGGAGTCTCTCTCCTTGAGTTGCCATATCCCCGATGACCGTTTGGATTCTACCAGACACACTTCTAAGTCTGTCATACCTCATTTTAACTATATTCTCAGCCTTCGATGTGGGGAAAGTGTCAAACTCTTCGTCCAGTTCATCTGGGTTAACTGCTTCAGCCCACGATAGTTTTGTGTCCATATGTGGAGGCTGCCTAGGTCTGGAGCGGTAGTTCCATATTCCAATGAGAAACATATAAAGGAATGTGGTTGGTAGTATTAACTCTGGGTAGCAGATCAATATGCAAAAGAGAACATGAACGAGCATAGTGGTGATTGGGTTCTTCCATTTGCAAACTTCTTCAAGCCACTTGCTCATGGAAATTATACCTGAGAACAGAGAAACAATTCTGAAGAAGTTAGCTTTACTTCTTCTCATGCTCCACATGTGGGAGTCTACATCCAGCATGTATTCCACAACCTCTTTGTGCAGTGGTGGCTCAGCTCGTCCGAGCCTCACAGCTACAATATTCATGGCCTGATATCTCAAACTGTCCACTTGGTTTACCGTGAAAGGATGTAGATAATGCATCTTTGGGAGCAAGGGATGGCCATAGAGATATATGATGTTTGCAAGAGACAAACAAGTAAATCTAAAAGCCAGTTGGAGTTCACCCATCTTCTTCACTCCAGATGGTTGTAAAACAAGAAGTGGGTACGACATTGTATAAATTCGATCAGTTTCCAGTGTTGATAATCTGATCCTTACCTTACCAATCCGAGAGTCCTTTCCACCAGCTGAGTTCTCCCCTCCTAGGTGGCCGTTGTCGAAGACACCCAATGTAATCACTGTACAGGGGTCATAAACCTCCCATGTGTATTGTTCGTTCCATTTGGGACTCAAGCTATCAAGTATAGTTCTGGTTCTTACCCATTTCAATCCATATTTAGCCACACAATAAGCATCTGTGGTTTTTCTGCCATCCTTAGGTTTCATAGGGACAAGCCCTTGTGCACTCAAGATGCCTACTTCCAGAATTCCAACTGGTTGCTTCCACAACTGCCTTGCTGTTGGCCGCTGATCGCTGATATACATTGTTGATTCATCTAGTACATGGTATCCACCTTCAAGGCAACCTCTGAGATGGATTCTTGTTGAAAACTTGAGTTCATTCCTCCTGTCTCCCTCTAGAACTCCGAACCCGAACCTTTCAAGATTGAACCAGCGAGAATGAACTGCACGGTGATCCAATCGCTTCTCAAAGGTGTTAAGTGGCAAGACTATCCTCCCTGCAATCTCATCTTTGGAAGGATCGACCTTACATTCGATGGTAAGTACCAATTGCTCCTCAAATGGCTCTGCAACCACAAATAATAGGTCTTCATTCCAGAAAGGATTAGTTGTTCGTGTTTGGCATACTTTGGTCTTTAGTACCTGCTTCCCGACTTGAGCTTTCACAAATACCTGTGGGGGTTGGCTTTTGTCTTGGGATTCTACATCTTGCGCTTCAATGATATTGACTCTCAGGTACCACAGTTTAGGTGAAACATATACCTTTGATCTGACACTATGGACACCTTCTCCATGAACTGAAGCAGCATCTGCATGCCATGCTTCTGAGAAGGCTTCATCTGCTTGGGTTCCCATCCACACTGCAAGCATGACCTCTCCCCTGACTTTGCTCTCTCCTCGGCGATCCACTAATCTATACCACTGAGGTGCCAAAGGGCTGTCAGGTGGAACCCTTGTAGGAACTTCATTCATGTCAAAAACTACTTTCCCTAGATAATCATCTCTCTGCACCATCTCCTTGTCTCTTACAAAAACTTCGAGAATTGAAGACTGAATCTTCTCTTTTGAAAAAGCAAAGACTTGCTTCCATTCAGGGTTTACCTTCTTATCAAAGTGCTTTGTTTTGCCTTTATAGTTTCCAAGTTTCACCTCCACATATGGATCACAACTCCCTGTTACTGGATTTGGCGGTAAGTCTCTTGCTTTCACAACTCGAACATAAAGAAAATGCATCTGTTCGACAAGATCGTAAGTGCTTGTGACTCGGTCACTGCTAATCCATCCACCTCCACCTCGAAATCCTCCGTGCGGCCACCGTTCCCCAAGTTGAGGTTTCGTTTCTTTAGCTTTATAGTCGTCTTCAGCGCCCATGGTTTCCCTTGTCTAGATCTTACGTGTTCCTTGAGGAACTAGAGACTTTTGTGTTTATAAGACTTGTCAAAATGATAGCAGCTTCAGCAAATTCACAATACCTGAAGGAGATGATTTGTTTGTATTAGAAAATGAATGGAACTCAGGACTGATGAACGATGCACTTGTTTGAGGACTGAGTTTCCTGTGAAGTCAGCCCTCAGGGTTTTACTATTTCACTCACCACCTTTTCCTGGAACTAGCTGAAATCTTGCCCTATAGTGAATGTTGCTGATAGAAATTTTCTTCCTAATACTGGATGTTGAAGAAAAGGAAGAGTTCTTTCAGCTAGTTGGTATAAAGTTGGTGGTTTATTCGCAATCGTAAGTGAGGACTTCTGAATTTAATCCTGAGTTCAACCCTGTATTCTGCCAGCTGTTGGACTTTTTAAGCTGCTTTAGATTATAACAATGAAACAATGACCTTTGGTTAAAAAATGAGTTGATAATCATGATAGAAAAAAGCGAAAGCATTTTGTTGTTTGATTAGCAAACTATGAGTGTCTAAAGATTCTTGAAAGCATGCCGGTAGAAAGTACACTATGCCATTGGCTTCGTTTAAACGCATGAATTCCACTTAGATTAAGTACTTTCTGAGGTGTTGAAAATTCATATTTGGAAAAAGTAATCGGGTGGCGCATCTCTAATGACGAAATTAGTCTTTGTGGACTTGAAAAGAAGGGAATTTTTCCCTTTTTCTGATTATGATAAGCCTTTTAGACTTTTAATGTTCTCTGTACTTGCTTTCTAAGATTCTTTAAGTTGCAAGATGCCTGAGTTCACCAGCACTTGTATTTCATACTGCTAATGTATGTTTTCAGCAGGAGCTAATGGGATTCCCAGAAATAAAGAAGAGCATTGGAGATTGAAGAAAAGTAATGCAGAAGACTTATGGGTACTTGAGCATGTCTACAAAGATGCTTTTTATCCTTTATTCTCCAACTTTATTCTCTTATCTTTTATTCTGGCATCGATACTCTCTTTTTACTTGTTAAAGGAAAAAATCAGAGATTCCTCCATTTTTTCACTTTCCTTTGTTAGTGTTTTCTAACTTATTTCTTGACGGCCTTTGTCTTAACCATGTTCTTTCCTCGCTCCTATTCATTAACAAAAAGTTGTGTTATTGTAATTAGCAGTACACAGATATCAGATTTCAGTTAAGTGTAGCAAGAGTCTATGCAATGAGAAAGACTGTTAAAACTTGGTCAGGGTCAAAAGAAATTGGAACTGGATATATCGTAGTTCAGGGTCAAAAGAAATTCCTCGAGGAGGGAAAATAAAAAGAGATTGTTATGTAAATTCACTTGATGAAAGTGACTGAGAAGTTAGCTTTTTCGGGGTCTTCAGAAGAATCAGAAGTGTAATTTGATCAATAGTATTAAACTTAATCAAAAGATATAAATAAGTTTCTCTCTTGTGCAGTAATTTCAACCCCTTCACATAACCAAATATATTGGAATCAATTATTATTTTATAGATCGATTAAACATCAAAATTAAGTACGGAGTGAATTTTAGGGGAGAATAGATTGAAAAAAGTAGGTTTCACAAATAGAAACATGGAGTTGCATGCTTTGAGGTATTGTTAAATGAAACTCTATAATTGGAAGTGTTTGAAAACAAAATTTCAAATGACAATTAGGAATTCCACATAAAATCAGAGGCATTCATGTGAACAACTTGCCTGGGAGATATAATTTGCATGTCAGCTCGGTCATTTGCGTGAAGCTCTGTAATGCAATTTTATAAAACAGAACCACAATGTGAAAGAATTGAGAGAAGTTATTTGATTTGATTTGAGAAGAGTAGAGAGAGAGGAAAAAAGGAAACTTCATAACCCTTTTATTAAAGTGGAAAATAATTTTCCTCCTATATATTTTATTTCTCTTCATTTTTGGTACAAATCAAACGCTGATGATAGCGCTCGATTTGAGAGGCTAGATCAAGCTAAGCCTGCTTGGTATTTGTTTACCCGTAAAACTGCTTGGTACAGTTGAATTTATAGCGTGGTTTATAGACAAGTGAATCGGTTTGATCCAAAACTAATAAAGAAATAAGAACAAAAATAAGATTAACGACTGAAATTAAAAGAGATAGCAAGCTTGATTCTGGGCTCGGCCTTTCCGGGAGCAAAAGTAAAAGCAGTGATAAAACAATGATAGAACTATTTTGATTGAGCGTAAAATTATAAGCTAAAGCTTTTGTATGCAGAATCTTTTTCTCCCTTACAAGAGTTGTCAATCCAGCTATTTATAGCTATCCTTAGGGAGACAAGATCCTAAAATCAAGCTCCTCTTGAATGAGAATAGAAACGTCATTGTTGAGTGCATAACGATTGGCTTTGAATGCAGATATTCTCTGAAACGGCTGCTCATTAAATGTTATCCGATGTCAAGCTTCTGAATATTTACCATCGATTGTGCTTCCTTCGGGATCCATCCTGTACCAGTTACAGATTTCATACCCGGCGCCAAATATTTGCTGACTCATCTTTTGCCTGTCTTAGGTTCCACGTGTCACCTTGCCATTTGACCACCATTTATAAATCAATTTCCCCCCATACAAATAGTCCCCCTACTTTCTGGTGACGCAACTCAGTGCTACTGGGAAGTAGATGAGTATTCTTTTCTTGGCGGGAAAGTTCCTGAACGATCTCTGACACTTAAAGAAACGCACGTCTCTTCGCATTTAATACCCCGAATACGTGTTTTCCCGTGATTCAGCAAGTATTTTCGCCGGTTTTCGAGGTAATCATGACCATAATTTTTGCCATCTATAACTTCTATGCTACTCATCATTTTTACTTATTCGCTTTCACTACTTTCACAATCTTTTCTCCCTTTCTGAGTTTCCTTAGAACATCCAACTTTCTCAGCAAGAACTCTTCATTGATCTTTCACCACCATGTCTTCTTACACTGCTAACTTTGGAGAAACTGGCCTTTTCTTCGACGGAGGCCCAAAGAAAAATAAAGCTAAAGAGGTTGATGTCGAATCTGAACCTCCAACCGTAAACACCAACATACCACTCCATTTTAGCACCACATTCGATTTCCAAGAGTAGAACGCACCTACAAATTCCCAAAGCAACAGGTTCTAGCCCAATCGTAGGTATCCTTCCTCCATTTGCCCTTCTAGTATCCCTACTGTGAAGGAGGACTGCAACTGCTCCCATTTCAAAATCCTTGCCCCAAATGGGGTAGAACGAGTTACCTACTTCATAGAGGGATTTACATATGTCTATACATATCCCTTTACTTTGGGTCCCTTCATCTTGGGGTCAGATGAAGGACTTAAACCAATAATTCTGGAATTTTGTCACCGGTACCAAGTCTGCTTGGCACAAGTAGGCCCATCCATGTGGCGTACGGTGACATGCCTTCGTCAATTGTACATCGAGACCGGAGAAACCCTAACCCTAACCTGGATATTACAACTCCGAAATCCTGATGGTGGAAAGAAATGGCTCCCAAATACGGGTGGAGAGATTGAACCATGGTGTGCAACATTCCTCTTTCTTTCAATCTTAATAGTTTAAGAGCAATTTACTAATCGTCTTTTTGCTTGTATAGGGCTTCCGAGGGGTTCTGTTGTATGCCCTGATGTCGACGTTCTTGATGACCCCGAGGAGGCCAAGAGGTGTTGCAGAAAACCCTCAACCAAATCAGGGCTCGTGGATCTTCTCGAGCCTCCGGTGAGGGTGCCTCCTCTCGGAGTCCCCAGTCCAAGGATAAGAAACCGAAGAGGAGACGTTCCTCTTTGGCTGGGACTTAGGAGAAGAGAATCAAGAAAATACCAACCGAGCCAGCCATAGTGATCCTCGATGATGAAGAAGAAGCCAATGATGAAGAGGTTTCCCTTCAAAGAAGAAAAAGATCTTTATGAGCTCAACCAGATACTCAGCTGGGGGAGCTCCAAAACCCACCAGCAGAAGAAGTAAAGGCGCTCTAGGGGAGGGGATTAATGGACTTGGTTGAGAACGACGATTCGCACTTTTCGACCCCCGTTTCCATCTCCGGTCAGAGAAACTCGGCCCCTGACCTCCTTTTGCCATCAACCTCTGAGCAAGCAACAACTACCATTCCTTCTGCCGCAACTGCTTCTTCTTCATCTACACTGACAACTCCATACACACTGACACCAATTGTTCCTTCACCACCAGCTCCAACTGCATCCCTTCCACTGACATTAGCTGAACAAGTAGGGAATGCCTCTTCTTCACGATTTCCTCACCACAGGAACTTGGGGAACACTTACACGACACCTTCTCACGATCCTCGATAAAGGCGAAGTGCCACTCATTCGGTTTCAAAAGAGTGCTATGTTCTCTCCAAGATGGTGGAGCTTGCCAATTATATGAAGTCGCTGGCTTCAGTGAAAGATTGGAAAAAGATGGGCTCTCTTTCTGGGGAGTTCCTTATAAACAACAACATGCACTGTTCGGTGCAGGTATCATCCTAAGTTCCTCCTATCTTCTTTTTTATTTATATCTGTTGATAATAACCTTGATTCTAACCTTTTTAGGCCAACCCCCTTGCTTCTGAGGGCCTACAAAGGTTGATCCTAGATAAATAAGAACTTGCTTCCGAGCGGGATCGACTTTTGGCTGAAAGAAATCAACTCGTCGAGCGCCTCCCGATGTTGGAGGCAAGAGTTTCATAGATGAACGAGCTTGAGGCTCAATTACAGCAAACCGAGCAAGATAAAATGGCCCACATCTAAGAAGCTGCCCAATTGCATAAATATCTCAGAGAGGCTAAGGCTAAGTGGGTCAAACTTCAGGATGTTGTAACCGCCACTTTCGAGCGCGAGTCTGCCTTTGAGGAACAAGTTAATAACTTGAGGGCAAACTTATGCTCAAACCCGAGGAGGCTAATGATGCCGAGGAGAAGAGGGTCAAAATGAAAGAGAGGCTAAAGAGAGCCATGGAGCAAAATTGGCTTCACTCAACCACCAACGTTAAGCTTGACTCCTGACTCAGTGCAATAAATGCTGAAAAAGAAGAGCTCCATGCTAGTATTCACAAGCTCTAAGCAAAACTCCAGGACCTAGAATATTCTCTCGTCTTCAAGAAGACCTATGCTATATATCATGTGAAGAGAAAGACTTCAGAGGAAGCCAAAGTAGGAATTGCTAACATTGATGATTGCATTGCCAAAGCCTGAAAACTGGAGATAACTGCTCGTGAGAATCTTCCTGCTCGGCCCGCTGCAACTGACTCCTTGAATACTAGTTTCGAGTATTCGAGAACCAAAGGGGAGACAAAAGAGGATGAATGCCCAGAACCGACAGCAGCACGACCTCCTTCCATCGGGGGAAATGAAGTCTCTTCTCTCCCTTCGGGTTCTGGGAGCAAAGAATAATGTTTAATTTTTTATTTTATCTTTTCTAATTATTCCAAAACATTTTACTAAGTTTGGCACTTTAATAAATAAAAGAACTTTTTTTCTTAAGTGTTGTGCAAAAATATCCTTTTTACGTATAATTGATAAAGCTTCGGGAATATTTTTGCATCCGATAGCTTTTGATTCTGTGAATAAACACTTCCGGAATCTACCCTTTACTGTAAGGGTTTCATAAGAGAGGGCACTTATATTTACGGTGATCTTGAAGAGGACGTTTTCTGTTCATTACGGTACAAACATTTGAAGTTTTTTGCTTACTCTCAAATGATAAAATAAATTAACTTATCATCTGGACAAGAAATATGATAAGAATAAAAGGACTTTGATTTATTCCCTATATCTTTAAAAGTACATTTACACAAACATTCATTTGCTTAAGTAAAATTGCTGATATATGTGGCTAACTTGTATAACGTATTTCTATGGGGTTGATCATTCAATCCTCGGTCCTGATAAGACATTAATCCCGGTTCTACATGTCCCATGTTTTCGTGGCATTCTTGGTGCCTGTCACAACCCAAAATCCTTCCTTAGGAGTCGTGATAACACCTAGTCTCTAAGACTAGGTAAGCCTAACACTTACTGAATTAATAACTGATTTTAACCAAATAACTATTAAGCATGAACCAAATATCTCTATATAAAGCCAACAATCCCAACATGATATACAACATCCCAAAATCAGTAGTACAAGTCATAAGCTCTACTGCGTTCACTAGAAAATCCCTAAGTACAATTATTTCGGAATAGAAATAAACAGTACAAAATAAACTTTAGAAGGTGACTCCGAGGCCTGCGAACGCGACGACAGGTATACCTTAAAGTCTCCACAGCAATATTTGATCAGCTATCTAATGATCAACAAGCTCCAAAGTACATGGATCTGCACAAAACTTTGTAGAAGAGTAGCATGAGTACACCACGGCGGTACCCAGTAAGTATCAAAACTAACTTCGGTGGAGTAGTGATGAGGAATAGTCAAGACACCTACTAGACATAATAACCTGTACAAGTATGAATATAAAACTGACAAGGAACAATATAAAGCTAAACATGGTAAGAATAATTCTACAATACTTGCAATAAGAACTAGAACAACAATTAACAACAAGGAGCAGCAGGTAATAATGCCGTAAAGTAAGCAAAATACAGTTAAAGTCTGGTGAAACCAAGTAAGGAAAAACAGGTAACAACCCAATAAACAACTGCTTTCACACAAGATTATACAAGAATTTTCCCGAGGTGCTACACCTCATAACCACAATTCGCGGGTCCCAAGTCACGAACCCTAATCACTTGACAACTTGTGCCCACATTAAAATTCACAACCGCACGAACAACTCACGTGCTAAGGGAGTGACAATATCTCATATCCGCATGGACAACTCACGTTCTAGCAATAACAATACCTCATAACCGCACGAACAACTCACGTTCCAACAGCAGAAATATCTTATATCTACACGGACAACTCACATGCCAATAGTACAACTCTCACACAGAAGGCAAGTATACGACAATACATGTAAATGATCAATAAACATCAGGGTCCATCTTCTTAAACCAATATGAGTGATTAATTACGTGTATGCTTGTGAAAGTGTTCTATCACAACTCGAGTCAACAAGTAAGAGCAAATATAACGAATGGCACATAGGAAACAACACAACAAAGCGTAAAATGCATGACTCACACAAGGTAGGCACACCATACACAAATATCATCAATAACAATGCCCCCAGGCCATCACAAATCATCCCCGACATAGCCCCTCTTGTCTCGCTACGTGCACAATAATAAAGTAAATGCCCGCCTTGTCTCGTCACATGTGCATAATAATATCCTAGCATTGTCTCTCCACATGCGCAAACCCGCATATATATAGCATGCCTTGTCACGCTGCATGTGCAAATAATAATAATAATAATAATAATAATAATAATAATAATAATAATAATAATGATAATGATGATAATAATAATAATAATAATAATGATGATAATCATAATAATGATAATGATAATAATGATAATGATAATAATAATAATAACAATAATGATAATAATAATAATGATAATAATAATAATAATAATAATGATAATAATAATAATGATAATAATAATAATAATGATGATAATAATAATAATAATAATAATAATAATAATAATAATAATAATAATAATAATAATAACACGGAAAACTCACGTGTGAACGCCCCGACAATCCTCTCAACAGTATCATGTGTGCCAAAAACTTAACAACACAATATAACAGCTTACACCATATGTGCCTATACGCCACAATATTGCCTTAAAACAATTCCAATACCACAACCACACATATCCCTCGGCTCAACAATACTGAATACAACAATAATAACACGAGAGTACGGCAAGTAAATCAACACAAGAATTACAAAACACAATGAAACAGAAGAACGAGCTCATAATGAAAGACATGACAAATAATAATGGTTTTCAAATAAGAATAACTCAACAATGGGAGAGATAATGTGTAACAACGATATCAAATAAGAGTAACTCAATAATAGGAGAGACAATATGTAACAATGATTCCAAATAAGTACAACTCAATGATAAGAGAGATAATCAATTACGGAAGAGATAACAATAACTTCAATTAAGAAAAATCAACTACGAAAAAGATAACGTGACAATAAAAGAAGCAACAACTTCAATTAAGGCATATAAGGGTATATTTGACAATAAAAGGTAGAACATGAACCAATCAACTTCAAATAAGACATGTAGGGTAAATTTAGCGATGGAAGATATAACATGATGAGACAACTTCATTTTAACGTACATAAGAACCTAAGAGTCTAAACCGGTCAATTTTTACATATAAGCCATGTACACACTCGTCACCTCGTGTACACATTTTTCACATATTTCAAATAGTGCAAACAACCAATCCCTACGGGGTAGTTCTCCCACACAACGTTCGGCAAGATACTTACCTCAAAATCACTCAATCAATACTCTAAAATAACTTTTCCTTTACAATTCACCTCCGCTCGGCTCAAATCTAACCAAAATCGACTCAATAACATCAAATAATGCAAGAGAAATCAAATCAATAATTAACGCTATGATCTTTACATAATTCCTCAAAAGTCAACCACGGGCTCTCCCGGTCAAAACCTGTATCCAAAGGTAGATTCCGACTACCCATAACCCCACGAGTTTATATATGTGATTAGTTTCAAAATCTAAGTCCAAACCTACTCTCAAAACTCAAATTCTTATGTTTCAAAACCTTGACAAAGTTTCATTAATTTTAACTTTGATTCTCATAATATTGATGTTAAATCTCACATATAATCATGTAAAATAGTTAAAAATTGAACAAAATGACTTACCCAATGATTGTAGATGAAAATCCCTCTTCCAAATTGCCTCTTACCGAGTATAGGGTTCCAAAATATGAAAATGAGACTAAAAATTCCCTCCCTCAGCTCCAGGTGTAGATGTCAAAAATTTGACATGGGGTTCGCAAATGTGAACCCCGCAAATGCGAAGAAATCATCGCAAAAGTGAAACTATTCATATCCCTGCTATCATCGCAAATGCGACGACTGTTTCGCAATTGCGAACATTGGAACATCGCAAATCAGAATGATCACAAATGCGATCACTGCTAAGCCCAGCTCCCCTTCGCAAATGAGAACACAAGGTTCGCAAATAAGATCCCAGCAAACTCAAGCCAAACATCACAAATGCGACTCATATCTCGCAATTGCGAGACCTGAAGCTTCTGTGCAAAAACAACAGTACTTAAACTCTATCAAACACTCTACAATGCAATCGAAACTCACCCGAGCCCTCGGGACTCCAAAACAAGTATCAATACAAATCTAAAGACATAAAACAAACTCGCTCGCGCGATCAAATCATCAAAATAACATCCGAAACCATGAATCAGACCTCCAAATACATGAAATCAACATGAAACTCAAGAACTTCTAGAAACATAACCGCGCGTCCGATTCAAACCAAATCAACTCGGAATGATGCTAAACTTTGCAGACAAGTTCCAAATAAAGAAATGGACCTATTCCAAGTCACGAAATAGAAATCCAAACAATATAGCTATGAAGTCAACCTACGGTCAAACTTATCAAAATTTTAAGTTTTTAAATTGCCAACTTCCGACAAAATAATACAAATCAATCTACGGACCTCCGAATTCAATATCGGGTATATGCCTAAGTCTAAAATTACGATACGAACCTATAGTATCTATCAAAACACCGCTACAGGGTCGTTTTCACAAAATTCAAACCTCGGCCAATAGTTTCAACTTAAGCTTCTAAAGTGAGAATCACTCATCCAAATTCATCCTGAAACATACGAAATTCAAATCCGACCATGCACACAAGTCATAATACATAATATGAAGTTATTTAAGACCTCGAACCACTGAATAGATCGCTAAAGCTCAAAATGATCGGTTGGGTTAGTACCGTACCATGTATTACTCCCCAAGTGTTCGAATGCTAAGTATGAGAATTCGAACACTAGAGGTCTTGCATTTCCCGTAGGACTTTTCTTTGTTTTATACCTTATACTGATATTTGATCGGCAGAGACAACTTGTGAATGGTTAAAGAATCTATTTGAGTTTTTGGAGGCGAGGTTCACCATCGAACCAAATATTATTTAACCATCCACAAGCTGTTTACAACACGAGCTCGTGGACGTTGATCCCATCAGTGGAAGAACTTTATTGCTCTGATATTAAAGGTCTTTCCTTTGTTGATTAATGATCTCTCCTTTATAGTATGCTTTACGTTGTTGCCTCGTTAAAAACCTTGCCAGAAAAATCCGATTGGGACAAAAACTGGTCGAAGAAAAAAAGAGTGCAACACATACTTTCAAAACCAGTAAAGATCTTTAGCAATAATACCTTTTGAGGTGATTCATGTTCCAATTTCATCGGTAATTTGACTCCATCTTGATTTTCTAATTCGTATGAGCCTTTACCGGTTATAGCTAAAACCCGGTAAGGTCCTTCCCACGTTGGTCCCAGCTTCCCAGTGTTGATTGCTTGAGAACTTTGAGTAAATTTCCTTAGAACCAGATCTCCAACTTTGAAATATTGGAGGTTTGCCCTACGATTGTAATACCTTTCCATTTTTTGCTTATGTGCTACCGTCCTCACGTATGCCAGGTTCCAGTGTTCTTCGAGCAAACTAGCTTCATAAGAAATGCTTCATTTTTTTCTTCTTCACTTTCTCGGGAAAACCTCAAGGTCGGATCCCCCACTTCCACCGGTATCAAAGCCTTTGAGCCGTATACAAGCGAAAAGGGTGTTTCACCCGTGCCCGATGTTGTCGTGGTCCAGTATGCCCATAAAACACCAGGTAACTAATCTGGCCACTTGCCCTAAGCACCTTATAGCTTCTTTTAAGGTTTTGAATAATTACCTTGTTGGTTGATTCCGCCTTCCTGTTAGCACTCGGGTGGTATGACGAAGAAGTAATCCGTTTGATCTTCAACCTTTCCCAGAACTTTGTAACTTTTGAACTTACAAACTGGGGCTCGTTGTCACAAGTAATACCCTTTGGTATTCCAAACTGGCAAATTATGTGGTCCCATATGAAGTCAATCACTCCACATTCCCCGATCTTTTAGTAAGGACCTGCTTCAACCCAATTGGTGAAATAATCAGTTAAAACTAAAAGGAATCTTACCCTCCCGGGGGCCGTGGTAAAGGACCAACTATGTCCATCCCCCATTTCATGAATGGTCACGGGAACACCACCGAATGCAAAAGTATTGCTGGTTAATGCACTAATTGTGCATGACATTGACATTTGTCCAACTTTTGTATGAATGTCTTTGCCTCCTCTTCCCTTCGGGGCCAATAATAGCCAGCCCTGACCAACTTGAGAACTAATAAGTCTGCACCAAAATGGTTTCCGTAGACTCCTTTGAGGACTTCTCTCATCACGTAGTCTGCCTTCGAGGCCCCTAGACACCAAGCTAGTAGTCCTTGTAATGATCTCCTGTATAACTATCCATGAACGAGGCAGTAGTGAATTGTGTTGGTCTGCTGTGCCCGGAACGCCTTTTGGTCTTCGGGTAGTTTACCATGTCTAAGATATTCAATGAACTCGTTTCTCCGTCCCAAATTAAGTTGGTTGAATTGACTTCGCAATAGTCGTCCACATCCAACATCAAATGCAACAATTGGACGACCATACCGGAATTAGATCCTTTCATCTTCGTGGACGACCCCAAATTAGTCAATGCATTTGCTTCCACATTTTCTTCCCTCAAAATGTGGACGATTTACCATTCTCTGAATTGAGCAAGTAATGCTTGAACCTTGTTCAAGTACTGTTGCATACGCTCTTCCTTTGTGTCGAAAATCCCATGCACTTGGTTTACCACCAGCTGGGAGTCGCATTTTATCTCGATGACCTCGGAACCTATTCCCCTAGCTAGTTTAAGTCTTGCAACTAAAGCCTCATACTCGGCTTCATTGTTAGTTAATGGTATAGTTCTAATGGCTTGTCTTAGGGTCTCCCCCGAGGGCGTGATTAAAACTACCCCGAGACCAGACCCTTTTATGTTAGAGGCTCCATCCTTAAACAAGGTCTAAATTGATGATGTCATCCCCGACACCAGCGCTGCTTCCTTAGCAGCCAAAGGCATTAATCTCGAACTAAAATCATCCACGATCAGCCAAAACTTGTGACTTAATTGCAGTCCTTAGTTTATACTCAATGTCGAATTTTCTAACTTCGACTGTCCACTTAGCCAAATGGCCTGACAACTCAGGCTTGTGAAGGACATTCCTTAAGGGAAAGGTTGCCACGATGGATATTAGGTGACACTGAAAATAAGGCCTAAGATTTTGGGAGGCAACTATGAGAGCTAAGGCCAACTTTTCAAGGTGCAGATAACGAGTCTCCGCTCCTAATAATAGTTTGCTAACATAGTAAATAGGGAATTGCATACCTTCTTTCCGAACCAAAACGGAACTTAACGCTACTTCCGAGATCGCTAGGTAAATTAGCAGTTCCTCACCTTCTTCCAATTTGCCAGTAACGAAGGGCTGGATAGGTATCGTTTTAGGTCCTTTTGTGCCTGTTGGCATTTCTGAGTCCCCACAAAGTCGTTCTTATTTTCAAAAGTGAAAAGAAGTGATGGCACTTTTTCGAGGATATTGAGATGAACCTGCTTAGAGCCGCCAACCTACCGTTCAACCTCTGTACTTCTTTCACACGTGTTAGCTGATCTGAGATGTCCTCGATGGCTTTGATATTATCAGGGTTTTCCTTAATCTCTCTTTGCGAGACCAGAAACGCCAAAACTTTATCGGAGCCTACCCCGAAGGCACAATTCTCCGGGTTGAGTTTCATGTTGTACTTCCTTAGAATGTTGAAAGTTTCTTGGCATGTTTCAGGTGATCTCCTGCATTTAGAGACTTAACTAACATGTCATCAATATACACTTCCATCATTTTACCTATCTGCTTTTTGAACATCTTATAACGAGCCTCTGATAAGTAGATCTGACATTTTTAAGCCTAAAAGGCGTTACATTATAACAATATGTGCCGAAGTTTGTGATGAAAGAAGTTTTTTCTTGATTTTCCGAGTTCATCCTGATCTGGTTATACCCAGAATAAGCATCAAGAAAACTCATCAACTCATGCCTAGCCGTAACATCAATCATTTGATCAATGTTTGGCAACGGGAAAGTGTGTTTGGGGCACGCCTTATTCAAATCCTTGTAGTTTACACACATCCTAAATTTGTTATTCTTTTTAGGCACTACTACGATATTAGCTAGCCAATTCAGATACTTAATTTCTCGGATTGAACCGATATTGAGGAGTCGGGTTACCTCTTCTTTTACAAACCTATTTCTGACCTCTGCTATTGGGCATTTCATTTGCCATACCGGTGGAAAATTTGGATCCAGATTTAGTTTGTGGACCGCTACTTAAAATGGAATACCTTCCATATCCGAGTGCGACCACGTAAAGCAATCAATTTTAGCTTTAAGAAAATTTATACGTTCTAACATGAGTTCGGGATTTAACCCCGTTCCCAAATGAATCTTTCTTCCCCAAAACTCCTCAAACAAAGCGACTTGCTTGAGATCTTCTACGGTCGATTTGGTTGCATACGTCTCCTCCGGTACCTGAAAAGACCTCGGAACCTAATAGGATTCCAATGACTCTCCGCCTTTATCATCTTCATTCGAAAAGGTAGAAGGCATCGGTTCTTGTAATTGCTATTTGTTGGATTCTCTGTCCTTACTGTTAGAAATGGCTATGGAGTTCATCTCCCTTGTCGCCGGTTGGTCTCCTCTTATTTGTTTGATCCTCCCAGGTGTCGAAAACTTCAATAATTTATGATACGTCGAGGGCACAACCTTCATCTTGTGTATCCACGGCCTTCCCGAGGATTACAATGTAACCCATGTCTCCATCTACCACTTCGAACACGGTGGTCTTTGTTACACCTTCGGCGTGAGTGGGTAGCAGAATCTCTCCTCGGGTTGTCATGCTTGTCAGATTGAAGCCATCTAGGAGCTTTGTCATCGGAATGATGAACCCGGTTAATTTCGCTTGCTCCAGAACTCTCCATTATTTGATGTTGGCTGAACTTCCTGGATCAGCTAAAACACGCTTAATTTTAAAATTTAAAATATTGAGAAAGATTACCAAAGCATCATTGTGTGGCAAGTCCGTCAGCGTCCTCCTAGATGAAGGTGATGTCATCTTTCGAGACTTCCCGGACCCTCTTACTAGGAGTAACCGATATCTTCCTTTTCTTTGCTGCCAAAAATGTTACCCCATAGATTTTATTCTTATCGAAGATCATGTTGATAGTCATCCATGGTGATCCTACTATCAGTATTGATGGCTCCGCATCGTCCCAGCTCCGATCATAGTTGTTTTTGGTGCGGTCACTTAAAATTTCGCTAAGATGGCCATTCTTTAACAACATTCCCACCTCCTCACGAAGATGTCGGCAGTCCCTAGTTTTATGATCGCTAGTCCCTATTCCTCTGTTTAGGATCCGATCGGATTCGTTTTGGAAACCGTGACTCTTTGATATTTCTCATTGCCGACACTAACTCTTCTAGGTTGATATTGAAGTTGTAATCAGATAACCTGGGATATGCGAGATCCTGGGATCCCCGTGCCTCTTTCTCCTGCAACGATCTGCTATTTCGACCGCGATCCGTCCTTATGTTGGAGGCGAACGTATCTGATGACTGATACCCTTTATCGCTACATCCATTAATCCTCTCGTATGGTAGAAAACGACCCCTAGAAGACCTCCGATCTGTATCAAAATCCTTTTTAAACATGTCATGATTTTATCGCGACCCCGACCTTTGGATGACACTTTAGAGCCAGGTTGATCATCTTCTATCGTTATCTTTGACTCGTAGCGGTTATGGACATCCGCCTATGTGGTTGCTTGAAACTCGAGCAAGCTCTCCTTCAGTTTTCGGAAGGCATCGAAACTCAATGGATTTAGACCTTTCGTGAATGCCTCTGCTGCCCATTCATCCGGAACCGCTGGTAACATCATCTTTTTTTTTGGAACCGAATCATGAATTATCGCAGCACCTAGGATTAGCCCTGCAAAATTCTGAATATATCTACCTTTCTGGCCTGGATCATTCTTGCTCCGGCATGAGCTTTGATGAACGAATCTGCAAGCATTTCAAAAGAATCGACTGAATGGTCGGGTAAGAGGGAATACCATGTCACGAACCCCTTCGCGAGGGTTTCACCAAACTTCTTCAACAAAATCGACTTGATCTCATGTTGATCCAAGTCGTTTCCTTTCACTGTCGTGGTGTAGGTCATGATGTGCTCCTGCGGATCCGAAGTCCCACCATACTTTGATATGTCCGGCATCTTGAATCTCTTCGGGGATAACTCTGGTGCCGCATTTGGTTTAAACAGCAATTGTATGTACATTTTTGAATATTGACTTTTTAACATCGGCGGCGCGTCCGAAATCTGATCCATCCGAGCATGAAACTCCTTCGTGTTCTGATCCATTCGTTTATTCATTTCTCTCATGAATCTCATGATCTTGGTTTTGAAAGGATCATTCAAGTTATTGTTCCCCGATCCACTACTGGTACCTCCAGCTCCGTCAAAACCGACCTCATCCCTTGGATTGTCGTTATCGGTCCTTTATGTTGTCTGATTTATGGGAGCGTTGTGATGAACTGGGGCTCTTCCATTAGCATTGGTGGAAGCACCCCATAATGAACTGGGGCTCATCCTATTGGAGCTCATCCTACTTTTACATAAAACAAAATTCCCAACAATGTATATGACAAGAATAGAAAAATAAAAATCGTGATAAAAGTAAAAGGGAAGGTTTACGCGTGATATATTCCAAGAAAGAGTTATCTTATTTCCTTACCGAACTCCTTACTTCGGTAAGCAAATATATAACTAGGCTCTACTTCGTAACTTTTTCCCGGTTTCATTATCTCATACAGAGGATTAAGGCTGCATTTTATGGAATCAATAGGTCTTTTGTTTATGAATCAATTTATTCTTTACATGTATATTGTTAAAAGGGGGTAAGGAAGGTCCAATTGAGTAACAATGACAATGAAATCATTGAAAATGACCTCGTGCTGTCGTATGTTTCAATTGGACTGTGACCTTTTCTTAGTTGGTTGTCCTTTCAAAGAAGAATTAATTCCATTTAACACGGGCTAATGACATAATACCCATAAAAATAAAACTATTTATTTTTTCCTATTTATTTACTTTTCTATTCATCAAACTAATTATCTTTCCTATCCATGGTAGCTTCGAGTAATTTTCTCTTTTTCTCATTTTTTAAATTTCTCTGCTTCTTTTTTTTTCCATCTTTTCTTTCTTTTCTCCTTTTCTTTTTTCTCATTTTCTTCTTATTTTTTTTCCTTTTCTGTTCATTTATTTTTTTCCCAGATCATATTACTATTATTATTACCATAATTTAATTTTATACTCAAATTTGGCTCCTTCTTTATTTTCTTTTTTTTTCTTTCTTTTTCTTTATTTCTTGTTGCTTTTCAAATTTTATTTAACTCCTTTTTCTTTTATTTTCTTTTTCTCTTCATAATCTAATTTTATTTATTTAATGTGTGCTCTTTTTTTATTATTCTTATTTTTTCATACAATAAGAAACGATAACTGATATAGTAAATATTTGTTCACTTTTTTTTTTAATATAACTGGTATAATATACATTTTATCTTTTTTCTTATTGTCTTTCTTGTTAATTCAATTATTATAATAATTTATACATTATAATTGTTTTCTCTTTTATTTTTTTGCTTTCATTTTCTTTTTTTTTTAAAATATCATTTATTATTATTTCAAATTATTTTTATTTCCTTTTTTTCATAATCTAATTCTGCACACATTATTGGCTCCTTTATAGAAAATAATTTACTTTAGCATATAGTATATCAAATATATTAGTAGCAGTTGAAGTATATTATTATAGTATACTATGACACCCATATGCTATATATTATATACTGAAAAGGTTATGATATCGAGAACTCTATTAGAAAATTTAAAAAGGACCCACAGAATATTTTTTGAAAAATTTAAAAAGTACTAAATTTAACTATATTCTTACATTATACCATATCCTGTAGTGGTATACTATTGCAATAAATTATACACTATTGAATTAATATATTATATACGAAAATGGTATATAGTATATTATTTTGGTATATAATACAAATTGGTCTTCTTAGCTAGTTCAACTCAATTTCAACCTAAATTTCAAATATTTACTCCAAAATTTCTACCAAATTGACTCAAACTTTAGCTACAAACTCTAATTAAATGTTTCAAACTAAATATTTTGGTTTAAGAAAAAAGTTAAAAAATAACTTAATGAAAATTTTAAAAAATTCTAGAAGGACAAAATTGTAATAGTATATTGTTACATTATATAGTATATTGTAACGGTATATCGTTGGAATGAACTGTATACCAAAATGGTATATAGTATATCATTTTGGTATATAGTACAAATTCTTCTTTGCCAGTTCAATGCAATAAATTATACACTATTAAATTAAATATTATATACCAAAATGGTATATTGTATATAATTTTGGTATATAATACAAATTAGCCTTCGTCACGAGTTCAACTCAATTTTAACCTAAATTTTAAAAGTTTACTCAAGAATTTTTACCAAATCGACTCAAACTTTAACCACAAACTCCAATCAAATATTTTAAAATAAATATTTTGGTTTAAGAAACAAATTGAAAAATATGAGAACTCCGTTGAAAAGTTGAAAAAGAACTCAATAAAAATTTAAAAACAATTCTAAAAGGACCAAATTGTTATAGTATATTGTTACATTATATAGTATACTGTAACAATATATCGTTGGAATGAACTGCATACCAAAATGGTATATAGTATATCATTTTGGTATACAATACAAATGTTTTTCGCCAAATCAATACAATAAATTATACACTATTGAATTAAATATTATATACCAAAATGGTATATAGTATATTATTTGGTATATAATACAAATTGATCTTTTTCGCTAGTTCAACTAAATGTTAAAAATTTACTCCAGAATTTCCACTAAATTGGCTCAAACTTTAGCCACAACCTCCAATAAAATATTATTATAGTATACAGTTGTAGCATATTGTATATTGTTATAGTATGTTGTTACAATATATTATATACTACTATAGTATATTGTTATCGTATTGTATACTGTTATAGTATATTGTTGCATTACAAAATAAAGTATATAATAAAATAGTATACTTTTATAGTATATTATATACTATAGCGATATACTATTGAGTAACTGTGTTTCTTCTATATTTTTAGCTAAAATATTCGATCCCAATCACCTTAAATTAATTCTAAATGGGACCAAATTTCATTATCACCTTCCCGAAGGTACTATAAAAAATATTTTGTAACACCCACTTTGAACCAAACAACAATTCTTCAAAAAAAGAAATAGATTCATGAGCTTCAAGCTCCACAATGGTGGTTTTAAAACACATAAATATTCAGATCTGGAGTTTAGAAGAAAGAAAAAGACATTAAAAAGAAAATATTTTAAAAAATTATTTTATCAAACCACAAAGAAAATGCAAAATCCAAACAAATATGAGATTTAGAGAAAAGCTATGAAGTGATATGAAAAATAAATAGATTAAGTGGGGTTTGCAAACATATGTAAAAATAAATTATTAATTTTCCGTTCTTTAAAGATTAACATAAGATACAGCTAGCAAGGCATCACCCTTTCATGTATTAGCAATACTAAAATCATAGTTGACTCATTATTGAAGTTTTAGAGATTTTTTATTTTTTGATTTAAGTTATATACATTTACAATAATATAAATACATTTTATACTATTAGTATAATATTTATTTGTTATATAACTTATGTTTATTGTAATTTTATTAGGTTACTATTGATATTTATCATAAATATTATTTGCATAACTAATTTATAAATATCGTGATTTTGCATATTGTAGAAATAAACTCCTTTTAATTTTAAAAAATAAAGATAAAATAATATAGTTACACTAAACTTCCTTTTTATAGGTAAATGCTTGCATAATGAAAGAGTAAAATTTTATATGAAGAGCTTTGCATTTACCTCAGACCCTTTACTATTGAATCAAGGGGAAAACATGGGAAAGGGGAATGGGTAGGCGTGTAATAAACTTAGGCCTTATGGGTAAAAACTATAAATAGTTTGAAGATGGACAAAATCGGGTGTATAATTTGTCTTTTGTTGGCATATAGTGTAGTTTCCCCTTTAAAAAAATAAATGTGCAGTCGTAAAATATGGGACCTAGTAAGATTATTTTTGTTTACGCTTTCTCTTCGGACCAAATCTTTTTGGGCTTGCATTATTTTTCAATTATTTTAAGGGAATATTAGCACAAGAGAAGTAGGAATTCTTATGCAAATGTACAGCCCAAACAAACAGTTTACACCCTGTATAACCCTAATTATTTACACTTAGATTAGCCAATAATATATGTTTAACTTGAATGTCATGATGCAAAATCTCTTTCAATATTATTTCTTTACCTTCCTCCCCAAGCTACAATAGAACCATTTTATTTTTTATTTTTAAAATCTTTATTATATGAAGAATAAAGTATATATTCACTTTTATACACTCTGATAAATTACATATACATTATATATGCACCCTTATATATATTATTATACATTACATATACAATATATATAATGTATAAATAATATATCTTCTTTGTATAACCATGTATAAATAATGTATTTACACTGTATAACAATGTATAATAGATCATTACACATTGAGGATAAACTTATAACGGAGAAGCCCTTTATTCTAATCTTTAGAAAAATTCATCTTCATTTTGCTACAAAATGGAAGCTCATTCAATAGCTCAATCGCTATAAGTTTTCATATTTACATTTTGTATTAACAAACGGGTCTTGCAAAAGAGAAAAAAAGTAAAAGAAAAAACCAAGTAAGAAAAAGAAAAGGGAAAGAAAAAGGATGACATGAGAAAGCTTGTAGCAAAAAATAGAAAGAAAAAAAAGAAGTAAGAAGGATTGATGAAAAGAGAAAGATATGAGAATATGGGGTACGGGGGTTGGCGAGAAAAGAAAGAAAGAGAACAAGGTTTTCTGTTTTGGAATGAAAGTGGATATTTACCCTTAAAAATGTTGTCGGGAACTTTGAATTGGAGAGAGAAGGTGAGAGAGAAAAGGGTGTGGGAGTTGAAAACGTGCGAAAACGATTTTAGAAAAAGTGGAAACTGTTATAAAATAAATATTATAAAGTAAATAAATAGAAGATACGTATAGAGGGAGATTGATATTTTTATTTAATTTCAAACTCACATATATAATGAACTGAAATTTCTTCTATTTATAAAAAAAAAAGGGAGCTGTTCTGTAAGCTGCTACTGCAAGTTGCGACTCCAAACTGCTGTATAAGCTGCTTGTAAGCTCATACTGCAAGCTGCTGTGTAAACTTCTTCTAAGCTGTTATTGTACCAGCTATACATAATCTTCTACATGAGTAATATTTATCCACAACAGAGTGCTGAAATGATAAGCTTCTTCAGGAGGCTTATTTCCAATAGAGTATTAAATAGATAAATATATTTATGGCAGAGTCTAATATAGATAAATTTCTTCAGGAAGTTTATTTACAACGGAGTACTAAATGAACATCTATAATATAATATATTTATAACACTTCCCCTTGGATGTTCATTAAAAGATAATGTGCCTCATTAAAACCCGAACAAGGAAAATCCCATGGGAAAAAATTCTAGTATGGTACTGATAGGGGGTTGTGCCTGTCGGGCTTGTTTGGTAGTTCTCTCTTGTGTTTCTCTTTGCATATTCAGTCATATTCGCGTCGTGCTTATTGGGTTTTAGTTTACGAGGTGTGTGCCTAGGTGGCGTTAGATGTAATTTGTTGATTCAACTGAATAGTTGTGAGGTCTTCATGTTTATTTGCATCGTTGTTAGTGTTGTGAAGGTTTGAAACAGGGTTCTAACGGATGTGAGGCCAATTGCTGGTGCTGGATTTGGTTATGAGCAGCTGCTATGGCTAGGGTTGTTGTTAAGGGCATATGTGTGATGTGTTACGTCGAGTGATGGTGCCCTGTGGGCGTAGGCATAAGTTGTTGCAGCTGGTTGAGGTTGGTACCGTGTGTTGATGTGGGAATCGGTTTTTTGGGAATGATCGAATGATGAGAAATTTGGTTCTAAGGCTTATTGATATTGGTGGGAGAGACAAATGCCAGTTGAGATAGTGTCGTCGTGCCTATATGGATTGGGGTGATGTGGGATCACCCGTGGGTATATGTATGGTAAGTTTACTCAGTGATTGATGACTTCGGAATGGTTCTTGGCACGTTCGAGGACGAAAGATTATTTAAGAAGGGGAGAATATAATGATCTGACAGGTCGTTTTGAGAATTAAAGTCATGTTCGATGGTATAAGGTCTCGAGCAACTTCGTATTATGTGTTATGACTTGCGTGTATGGCCGAGTTCAATTTTCGGATGATTCGGGGTCAATTTGGAAGAAGGATTCTTGTTTTAGAAGCTTAAGCGATAAGAGTTGACCGGAATTTGACTTTTGTATAGACAACTCCAGAATGGGGGTTTGGCGATTCTAATACATATGGCAATTTTGGACTTAGGCGTGCGTTCGGATTTGGATTTGGAGATCCGTAGGGTAATTTGAAGCATTTCGGCAAAAATTGGAAAGTTTAAGTTTTGGAAGGTTGAAAGGTTTGACCGAGAGTTGACTTTGGTGATATCGGGATCGGATTGCGATTCCAAGAGTTGGATTAGCTCCGTTATATCATTTGGGACTTGCATTCAAAATTCAGTGTCATTCCGGGTTGATTTGATATGTTTCGGCACGAGTTTGGAAGTTGGATGATTTGAACGTTCATGAGTTCGATTCGAGGCGCGATTCGTAGTTTTGACGTTTTTTGATGTGATTTAAGGCCTCAACTAAGTTCGTCTCGTGTTTTAGGATGCGTTGGTATATTTGGTTGAGGTCCCGGGGGCCTCAGGTGGATTTGGATGGTTAACGGTTTGGATATTGGACTTAGGAATTTCTGGGTTGCTGGTTCTGATGCGCTGCACCTGCGAGTTTTGGTGCGCAGGTGCGTGGCCGCTTTTGTGAGAGTTTGGTCGCTTCTGCAACATGGTGCTACCCTGTTGAATCGCCTCTGCGACTGGAGGACCGCAGGTGCGAGGACGCATATGCAGAATGTGGATCGCAGATGCGCGTTGGAGGCTCCAGGTGATGTCCGCTTCTGCGGAGTTTGAGATGCTGCTGCGCAATCACAGATACGCTACTGTGGTCGCAGGTGCGATCCCTGTGTAGGAAAGTGAAGACCGCAAATGCGGAGAATTGTCTCGCACCAGCGAAAGCGCAGGTGTACGTGTATGTCTGCAAATGCGGATGTTTTGGGCAGAATCACATATATGTCGAGGGTTTGATGTTTTTTTAACATACGTTGAGTTCTAGACCTCAGTTTTGGGAGATTGTTCGTGGGTTTTTCAAGCAACTCATTGGGGTAAGTGTTCTCTATCCGAATCTTGTTATATTTTATGAATCCATTGTTATTTTCATCATTTAATTAGTGAATTATGTTGGAAATTTGGAGAAAATTTGTAAAATCTTTCAAAATGTAAAATGATGATTTGAATGTCAAATTGAGGACGAAAATTGATAATTTTGGTATGGTTGAACTCAATATCGTATGGGTGTTCGGTTTTTTGTAATTTTGGTTGGGTTCCGAGACGCGGGCTCGGGTCGCCTTTTTGGTGCGATTTTTCAATTCTTAGCTAAGACCATTATTCATTATTTAAATTAGTTTCCTATAGTTATAATTATAGTATGAAATTATTTTGTCTAGATTCGATCCATTCATAGTTGGAAATAGAGGGAAAAGGCCTTCTAACTTATTGATTGAGCGTGATTTAAGGTAAGTATCTTGCCTAACTTTGTGTGGGGGAAAATACCCCTTAGGAATTGACTCTTTGGTGCTAATTGTATCATGTGAAATCCGTGTACACGAGGTGACGAGTATGTGCTTGGGCTTATTTGTGGAAAGTTGACCTTTTAGGGCTCTTAGGTTCTTATGCTCATTAGATATGAAGTTATTTTGTTATGTTAAGTTCCCTATTTACTAGTTTCACCTCTACGTGTCTTAATTGGAATTAATTTCTTCCATATTCCACTCTTATTGCATATTTGACTCTTGTGTGCCTTAACTGAAGTTGTTGCCTCTTCGATTGCCATACTATCCATTCCTAATTTCTTAACCTTAATTGGAATTAGTATTATATCTTCTGTAATTTTAAATCCTTAATTGAGGTTATGATTATCTTTTTCGTTGCTTATCCTTAATTAAATTTGTTATACCTCTTTTGCAATTGCTAAACACTAAATGAAGCTAGTTATCCTTGATTGTAGTGGCGTCATCCTTACTGGGTACCGTTGTGGTGTACTCATACTATACTTCTGCACATTTTGTACAGATCAATGTATTTCGGAGTTGGTCAATCTCCAGCTAGCTGTACGGATCTTGCTGTGGAGACTCAAGGTAAACCTGCTACCTCTGAGTCACCTTCTGATATTGTACTTGCACTATTTTATCTTTATTTCGAAACAGTTGTATTTGTAGGTTTTCTAGCAAACTCAGTAGAGCTTATGACTTGTACTACCGGTTTTGGGAATTGTAAGTTGTGTAATAAGGTTTTATTTCATAATTATTAATTGTTGGTCAAATTCTTCTATTAATTCAGTAAGTGTTAGGCTTACCTAGACTTAGAGAATAGGTGACGTCACGACATCCTACGGAGGGAAATTTGGGTCGTGACAATACATGAACAGATTAAAATTATAAAGCTACCAAGATCGAGTGGCAGCTATGAGCGGAACGCAGGTACATCTTCAGATCCATCTCACACCGTGCATAGCAACATCAACATCCAACATCTGCGCGCAAGGTGCAGAAGTGTAGTATGAGTACAACCGACCCTATGTATTCAATAAGTAACAAATCTAACCTTAGGTTGAAAGTAGTGACGAGCTGGGACAAAGGTAAAAGTCCAACACCAATAGCCAACAACATCTCATAACAATATAATAAAAGTAGTACAGAAAATAACTTAGAGATATAATGTTCAGCTCGTTCACAGTTCGGGAAAATAGGCATGCTTTTCAAGTATAACAGTGAAAATCCAAATCTTTTACCGAAAGCAACAAAATATGAGTAAGTTCGTAAAATCATGATTTTCTTTCCAAAACTTTTCAACAGGTAAATGTTTCATTATCAAATGGCATGAGGAAAAGTCATCTCTATGCCTACATGTTAATGTGTACGAGAAGTCATGAATGACGTGATACCGTACAACATAAGAAAAAATGCATCTCTATGCTAGTATGTCAAGTGTGCATGTCGAATGCAGTAAACATAGTGAATAACCATATGCATACTCTCAGAGTATCAATCCACTCAGTCCTCCCAGTTACTCAGTCCTCCTAATTACTCAGTCCTCCCAATCACTCGGCACTCGCACTCGCACTCAATAGGTACCTGCGCTAACTGTGGGTATGCAGACTCCGAAGGGGCCCCTTCAGCCCAAGCGCTATAATGAGCTAATCATGGCATGAATCTGCACGAACAACTCACGTAATGGACAAACAACTCATGTTCCATAGTATCAATATATGGATCCGCACAGACAACTCACGTGCTGCACGGATAACTCACGTGCCATAGTATCAATATATGGATCCGTACGGACAACTCACCTGCTATAGTATCAATAACCTCACAATCAGGCCCTCGGCCTCACTCAGTCATCTATCTCTCCAATCTCTCATGCTCACAATGTCATGAAACTAGCCCAAAATGATGATATGGTGTATTAATAAATAATAACAGAGACTGAGATATGATATGCAATGAATGTATATGACTGAGTACGAAATTACAATTTAAACATATAACTTGATAGCAAAAATGACCTCAGTGGGTCTCAATAATACCAGCATTTTCCTAAGCATGATTTCTAACATGAGTCACAGCTCAGTTTCTCTAACACATGAAAAATACATGGAAAAATACAAGTTAATTGACTGAACAACTCTACGGAATCGACTGAGTCTCGATTTCTATGGTGCACGCCCACACGCCCGTCACCTAGCATGTGCGTCACCTCTAAACAAATCACATAACATGTATAATCAGGGTTCATACCCTCAGCTCCAAGTTTAGAAGTGTTACTTACCTCGAACAAGTCAAATCCAATACCGAGCAAGCCACGATGCTCCAAAAATGCCATCCCGCTCGTACCGACCTCCGAACGGCTTGAAACTAGCCAAAAGTAACTCAAATATATCAAATAATGCCAAAGAAAACAAACTCAATCGATAAAGGTCGAATCTTTAGTCAAAGGTCCAAAATCAACCCAAAAGTCCAACCCGGGCCCGCGCCTCGGAACTCGACAAAATTTATAAAATCTGACAACTCATTCAATTATGAGTCCAACCATACTAGTTTCACTCAAATCCGACTCTGAATCGATGTTCAAAACTCAAAAACTCACTCTATGGAACTTTAGGCTAAAACCCCCAATTTCTCTTTAAAATTCGTAATCCAATTAACAAAAACGAAGATAGAATCACAAAATATAATCAAAACCGAGTATAAAACACTTACCCCAATCCTTGTGATGAAATTTGCCTCCAAAATCGCTTCACTCCGAGCCCCAAATCGCAAAATATGATAAAAAGAACCAAAAAACCTCGATCTATAGCTTCTGCCCTGCATTTCTGTATATGCGGTCAAATTGTCGTATCTGCGACCTCCGCTTCTGTGGAAAAATCTCGCTTCTGCGAAGCCCTATGAAGACCAACCCTTCTGCACCTGCAGAGTTTTTCCGCTTCTGCGCACACGCAGGTGCACCAACCAACTCACTCTTCTGCGCCACAGGCTGCTTCTGCGGCTAAACTTACGCTTCTGCAGACGCGCAGATGCGCCCTTAATTCCGTTTCTGCTATCTTCCTCGCCCAGGTCTCACCTCGCTTCTGCGGCCCCTTTATCGCTTCTACGGCCATCGCACCTGCATGAACCAGCTACAGGTGCAATCACACCAGATCCAGTTTCTCTTCAGCAATGCAACATGAAACGAAATTATCGCAACCTCATCCGAAACTCACCCGGGCCACCCGGGACCCCGTACGAATATACCAACAAGTCCTATAATATAATGTGGACCTTCTAGAGGCCTCACATCATGCATAACAACATCAAAAAGACGAATCGCACCTCAATTCGGACTCAAATGAACTTTGAACTTTCAAAACTCGCGCAGAAACATATCAAATAAACCCGAAATAAACCCAAATTTTGCACACAAGTACCAAATAACATAATGAAGCTATTCCAATTCCCGAAACCTCAATCTGAATCCGATATCCTCAAATTCAACTCTCGGTCAAACTCATGAACTTTCCGAACCTTCAAATTTCCAACTTTCGCTAATTAGTGTCGAATCCTTGTAGAAATATTCAAGTACAACTCCGGGAGTACGCCCGAGTCCAATATCACCACCCAGACCTAACGGAACCATCAAAACTCTAATCCGAGGTCAAACACCAATAGTCAAACTTGGTCAACTCTTCCAACTTAAAGCTTAAATCATGAAATTCATTCTTCCAAATCGATTCCGATTAACCTGAAAACAAAAATCGACGATTCAGACAAGTCATAATACATCATACGGAGCTACGCATGGCCTCAAACTACCAAGCAGAGTGCAAATGGTCAAAATGGCCGGTCAGGTCGTTACATTCTTCCCTACTTAAACATACATTCGTCCTCGAACGTGCCTAGAGTCATTCTAAAGCCATCAAATCACCGTGAAACCTTACAATGCACATACCTAGGGGTGATCCCACATCACCCTATTCCATATAGGCCTAACAACGCGACAGAACTAAAGATTATTACTTTAACCTTAGCCCATAAACCACATAATCCAATTTCCAACATCCAAAATTTCCTATAAGATCTGAATTTCGCATCTACACACTGTATAAGTCTGAACAATCTATATCAAGTCATAACCATAACCCAAGATATAATCACAGGATATACCGCATAACTCGCGTACTTGTAGCAATAACTTCTGATCACAATAACTGCTCAAAACAAACCCAGTACCGGTAATAAACCTCATATACAACAAAACATCGTTCTAAAACCTTCATACACTGCCAATGAAGAAAGAAGCACGCAGAAACTCATAACCACTTATCGGATCAACAAGTCATGGGGCTCTCTCTCCTTCGACAAGAACTATAGCCAATTTCTGAGCCGATCAATGACATTTTCCTTTCAAATATACTGCAATCAAATCCGATAGCACCCATTCTAGGTCCGACGACCTCCGATTATCAAATACAAGCTACTCTGCGGACATGCCACACCAATACTACACAGAGCCACAAATCGTGCAATCTGTACACCAATACGCAACCATTCAATGTACTCAATCATGGAAACTGACTCGAATGAGAGAACCATCCCGCACGTTCAATAAGTACCACCACAATGTAATGCTAAGAACCCATCACACACAGTAGAACCCAAAACACATGAATCTATCATAAAGGATCATATCCCATCATAACCCCGCTACAATACGTGACCCATCCAAATACCGATCCATATGAAATACCTCGAGCCCCAAATCTCATATCAACAACCATAGGCAATTCGACACTAAGTATACAAGTGCATGACCATAACCATGGAGAAGCAAACAACACAATATACCACAGCCTGGAAAGACCATAACCAAGGCGCAATCAACCATTTCATCACCATCTCGCTCGAATCCCGCTATAAGGCCCAAATAGAACGGCACCATGTGTGTATATAACCAACGAATCACAACCCCTCATAGTATGGAAGAATAATACATAGATCATATCAGAACACGAATAAGCGCAACTCTAATCGAATGACACATCCCTCAACAGTAGTAGTACGAAGTCAACCAATCCGACCCGGTGTAGAATACACACCCTCATTAGGCCTACCAATGGGCCCCCAGATCAATCCTGGTCATCCACAAATAGATACATAACCCTCCGAAAGTCCACAATGACTGAACCATAATACATACTATCATCTGGCTAGCTTTGGCCACATCTTCACAATCCACAACCATAAAACAGTCTGTATCTGAGAACTCCCGGTCTCCAAATCCATATAACATACGAATCACCATATCCGATCCCAACTCCACCATCTGAATGTCTAACACATCACTCTCACACAATCATCCCACGAGGAATACTTCTATGATTCTTCCGTGCCACATAGCAAAATCTGATATTTGCAGTTGATTAGCTAGGCGAGTACCGCAACACCAATAAAGCATCCGTAAATCAAAATACTGTGAGCCTTCTGAAATGTACCCTCTACTCATGTAATACCAATCGGTGCCCACATCCTAATTCGTTTGTGCTGCATAAGAATTTATGATCTTCCCTTCAAAACTAACCCGTGACCTTGCACATGCAAATCTCCATCCCACTCAATACATCGCATCTATCATGCCATCATATGAAAAGTACGTAAATCTCATCATCAACTTTGAGTCTAGCAGAAATACATACCCGGTCAGTCAGAAATCTTCCATTTGATCCCATCCAGGAGAAAATCACAATACACAACATGCTCCTCATGCCGGTAGGAAATATCCATCTCAAGCCATTTTAGAAATCATCGAGAACTCTTCGAAACCTATTTGCCCATAACCAAACCATCAGAACTGAGTCTCTCTAACTCAACCAAGACATGTAAGTAGCCAAACCCAAGAGTATTAACACCAAAACACCTGTAGCGCCTCACCACATCATAAGTACCCAAAGAACCGATCATATCTATTACCTTGCTGATCCAACCTACTACCAACTTGTAATATTTCTCTGAGTTCTATCCGAATTATCCTCAAGTTGACACTCCTTCTCGCCATAATACCATGATTCTCAAACAAAGCTCACCCCACGAGATCCTAGAATAAAATCACACCGCCTTAGGGCCCATAAGCCGTTGTATTCCCTCTTAAGCACCCCAAAGGTACCACCATCGAGACACCCACTCCGAAGAGTCATGTGAACCTGAAACTATTTACTTTACCTTCCTGATACTGAAATGTAGAATTCATAGTGATACACAAATACCGTGAGTCCCGATACCATCCGACGCAAATCTCAAAGTCTAGCCATATATAAATCCGAATAAATTCTCAACTACTATATATAATTCTTGAACCCATTAGTTCCTTCTCGAAAGTCATCCATTCTGCTCAAATATCAATTGGGCCGCCCAAACGGGCCAAACGATTTGTGCCCCATTAGCACAACAATACCCAAAGAAGTAATCCGCACCTTTAAGTAACCGAGCAATTTCCTACTCCACGCGCACTACATCTTTCACGAATAACAACTCAATCATCTCATGATTCCCATATACCCATAAAGTGTAACATATCCCATATCCCAAAATTTCTTTACTCGAGTCATCCTCGATCTCAACCTCTGCAAGTCATAACCGATCCACAAGTATGCCTTAGACCAAAACCAATACAACACGTAACCGTGCAAACAAATCATCGATAGCAGACTCCCCCACTTAGCTCAATGCCATAGAATAGAACAACTGATAACTCACAGTACCCATACTCTATTACTGCCATAATATCGTAGGGAGATTCAACTAAATCCTTCATAAACTCACATAACACAAATCATATAGTACCTCAAATCATATTCTAAGCTCGCATACATCCACATGATGACCAGGTCGACTTTCTCAACCAAATTCAAATTCAAATCTCAACACATATACCCCGCTGGTTGAAAGGAAACTCTCCACACAACATTATAAGGATCACACCTCCGTAGATTACTCCGCAGGAGATAACCCACCTGCTTAGCCCCAATTCGGCATCTTGCTATACCCTTTCACAGGCACAACCACTACGCAATCACTTAATCTTCATGAGTCTGAACTCATCAACAAGGCAAGAAAATCTACTTCGTTACACAAATGAAATAACAGGAATGAATCCCTCAAAACCCTTCATAACTCAAGCCTGTATGAAACATCCACAGAAATCGAACATCCAATAGTCCTTCTCACATCTCAAGCAAAGTCTTCCCGTCATATTCAACCCATCTGAACATATCCCACAGTCACATGATACACATCATATAGCCATCCAACCACTTATCGAGCTACAAATTCTACTCATGGGGACTTTACCAGACATATAAGTCCAAAAGCACGTGCTCACACAACCGAAATCCCCGTGCTCAAGCTACAGTCATAACCTGGCCTCAAGTCCTCCAGACTGGCCCATCATCAACACTCAGAAATCACATCTCGCACCTCATCCATGGAATCACAAGTTGGCGATGCACGACTGATACCGAGCGTTCACATGCGTGGAAGGAATTCAAAGAGTTACGCTTCAAGCTGAATCAATGTCGCACGATATGGAAAGAAAGATGGGAAATTTATCCTAAATGCCCTGTAGCCTCTCGAAGATAGGTATGGACGTCATCATACCGATCCGAAAGACTCTACTAGGAACTTACTCATGACTTGAAGAACCTATGAACCTAGAGCTTTGATACCAACTTGTCACGACCCAAAATCCAACTAGTCGTGATGGCACCTGATCCAACCCGTCAGGTAAGCCAATTAACAACTATTTAATGTAATGAGATTTATTAAGAAAAGAAATGATAATACAACTACTTTTATATAAGAATTTCCCAAGGGCTGGTAGTACAAATCATGAGCTTCTAAGATTTAGAATTTATAAAGCTAGTATGAAATAAAGTACATCATCTGTCTGAAATATACATGAAAAGATTAAAATTCTAAAGCTACTAAGATCGAGAGGCAGCTATGATCGGAATGCAGGTACATCTTCAGATCCAACTCCCACCGTGCACAGCAACATCAACATCCAAGATCTGCACGTAAGGTACAGAAGTGTAGTATGAGTACAACCGACCCCATATACTCAATAAGTAACAAACCTAACCTTAGATTGAAAGTAGTGATGAGGTGGGAAAAAGGTCAAAGTGCAACACCAATAGCCTACAACAGCCCATAACAATATAATAAAAGTGGTACAGGAAATAACTCAGAGATATAATGTTCATCTCATTCACAGTTCCGAAAAATAGGCATGCTTTTCAAGTATGACAGTGGAAGCCCAAATCTTTTACCGAAAGCACCAAAATATTAGTAAGTTTGTAAAATCATGATTTTCTTTCCAAAAGTTTTCAACATGTAAATGTTTCATTATCAAATGGCATGAGGAAAAGTACATCTCTATGCCTACATTTCAATGTGTATGAGAAATCATGAATGGCGTGATAACGTACAGCATGAGGAAAAATGCATCTCTATGCCTGTTTGTCAAGTGTGCATGTCGAATGCAGTACAACATAGTGAATAATAATATGCATACTCTCAGAGTATCAATAAACCCAGTCCCCCCAGTCACCCAGTCCTCCCAATCACTCGGCACTCGCACTCGCATTCAATAGGTACCTGCGTTCACTTTGGGTGTGCAGACTCTGGAGGGGCTCATTCAGCCCAAGCGCTATAATGAGCCAATCATGGCATGAATCCATACGGACAACTCACGTGCCATAGTATCAATATCTGGATCCGCACGAACAACTCACGTGCTATAGTATTAATAACCTCACAATCAGGCCCCGACCTCACTCAGTCATCAATCTCTCTAGTCTCTCGGGCTCACAATGTCATGAAACTATCCCAAAATGATGATATGATGTATCAATAAATAACAACAGAGACTGAGATATGATATGCAATGAATGCATATGACTGAGTACGAAATTACCATTTATACATATAACTTGATATCATAAATGACCTCAGTGAGTCCCAATAATACCAACATTTTTCTAAGCATGATTTCTAACATGAGTCACAACTCAGTTTCTCTAACACATGAAAAATACATGGAAAAATACAAGTTAATTGACTACACAGCTCTACGAAATTGACTGAGTCTCGACTATGGTGCACGCCCACACGCCCGTCACCTAGCATGTGCGTCACCTCCAAGCAAATCGCATAACATGTATAATCATGGTTCATACCATCAACTCCAAGATTAGAAGTCTTACTTACCTCGAACAAACCAAATCTAATACCGAGCAAGCCATACGATGATCCAAAAATGCCATCCCGCGCGTACCGACTTCCGAACTGCTCGAAACTAGCCAAAAGCAACTCAAATACATAAAATAATGGGAAAGTAAACAATCTCAATCAATAAAGGTCGAATCGTTAGTCAAAAACCCAAAATCAACCCAAAGGTTCCACTCGGGGCCGCATCTCGGAGCTCGACAAAACTTATAAAATCCGACAACCCATTCAATTACGAGTCCAACCATGCTAGTTTCACTCAAATCCGACTCTGAATCGATGTTGAAAACTCAAAAACTCACTCTATGGAACTTTAGGCTAAAACCCCCAATTTCTCTTTAAAATGCATATTCCAATTAACAAAAACGAAGATAAAATCACGAATTATAATCACAACCGAGTGTAAAACACTTACCCCAATCCTTGTGACGAAATTTGCCTCCACAATCGCTTCACTCTGAGCCCCAAATCTTAAAATATGATAAAAGAACCAAAAGTCTCAATTTATAGCTTCTGCCCAGCATTTTCGCATATGCGGTCAAATTGTCGCATCCGCGACCTCCGCTTATACGGAAAAATCTCACTTCTCGAAGCCCTATGAAGACCAGCCCTTCTACACCTATGAACCTACGTGAGTTTTCCCGTTTATGCGCACACGCAGGTGCGCCAACCAACTCACGCTTCTGCGCCACAGGCCGTTTCTCGGGCTAAACTTATGCTTCTACGGATGCGCAGATGCGCCCTTAATTCCTCTTCTACGATCTTCCTCACCCAGGTCTCACCTCGCTTCTCTGACCCCTTTATCGCTTCAGCGACCATCGCACATGCACGAACCAGCCACATGTTGATCACACCAGATCCAGTTGCTCTTCAGCAATGCAATATGAAACGAAATGATCTAAACCTTGTCCGAAACTCACTGGGGACACCCGGGACCCGTCCGAATATACCAACAAGTCCTATAACATAACGCGGACCTTATCGAGGCCTCAAATTACACATAACAATATCGAAACGATGAATCACACCTCAATTCGAACTCTAATGAATTTTGAACTTTCAACTTCCAAAACTCGCGCCGAAACATATTAAATAAACCCAGAATGAATCCAAATTTTGCACACAAGTACCAAATAATATAATGAAGCTATTATAATTCCCGGAACCTCAATCCGAATTCGATATCATCAAAGTCAACTCTCAGTCAAACTCATGAACTTTTCGAACCTTCAAATTTCCAACTTTCGCCAATTTATGCCGAATCCTTCTAGAAATATACAAATGCAAATCTGGGCATATGCCCTAGTCCAAAATCACCACCGTACCTAACAGAACCATCAAAACTCCAATCCGACATCATACACTAAAAGTCAAACTTGGTCAACTCTTCCAACTTAAAGCTTAAATCATGAAATTCTTACTTCCAAATCTGTTACAATTAACCTTAAAACCAAAACTGATGATTCACACAAGTCATAATAAATCATACGGAGCTACTCATGCCCTCAAACTACCGAGGGAAGTGAAAATGCTCAAAATGACCTGTCTGGTCATTACACAATTGCACTGAGATAGTGTATTTCATGACCAAAAAGTTCCTCATCCTCTTCTTGAGGTCGGAACAGATCCTTATTCACTTCAAGTGATCGAACACCCATTGGTATACTTCATGGGTCAGCTTTGTCCATATAAAAACGTTTAAAGACCCTTTCTGTATAGGCAGATTAATGGATAAAGATCTCATCTGCTAAATATTCAATTTGGAGACCAAGATAAAATTTCATTTTCAAAGATCCTTCATCTCAAATTATTTCTTAAGATATTCAATTGGTCTGATGCATACAAGTGCTGCTGTATGAAATTTAGAAAATCTTAGACCAACACATGAAGCTTTGATCTTATAAGCAATAGTTTAGCCATTAATAGGAGGTATTCAATGCTAAACTAGCTTGGATATTGTCACGACCCCAAAATCACAACCTGTCGTGATGGCGCCTATATCAATATTAGGAAAGCCGAAAACACCAATAACCCATAAACATTGGAAATAAACACACTCCCAAAACCCGGTGTCACTAAGTATATGAGCATCTATACATTACAAGTCTGGGAAGCCCGGTCTATAATAATGTGAGACCAAATACAATAAACAAAAGGAAAGGGAATGAGAGACAAGGTCTGCGAAATATAGCAGCTACCTCTGAATCTCCGAAAAATCAACTATGTGAAAGAATCAACACTCACTGTGTCCGGGATCACCTGGATCTACACACGAAGTGCAGGGTATAGTATGAGTACAACCAACTCAATAAATAACAATAATAAATAAAGAACTAAAAGTAGTGACGAGCTTCTCAGCTAAGTCCAAATACAGTACTTTCCAAAAGAAAAGGGTAGGCATACTCTCAAGTTCAACATTTAAAATTTCACAGTAATTTCATATCAAATTTGAATGAAACAGAAAATAATGTCTTTCAGAGTTTTTCCAAAATAGTGATAATAACAGCTAAAATGCAATAATAATGGAATCAATGCATCCTCTCAGAGTAACAGTCACTCAGTCCTCCCATTCACTCATTCCTCACAATCACTCAGCACTCGACACTCGGCACTCGCACTCACACTCAGTAGGTACCTGCGCTCACTGGGGTGTGTGTACAGACTTTGGAGGGGCTCCTTCAGCCTAAGCGCTATAACAAGCCAATCATGGCATATAACAATGAAACACGCTGGTCATCAATCTCTCTAGTCTCTCGGGCTCAAGATGTCATGAAAATCAGCCCAAAAATAATAATATAATGCATCAATATATAGCGACAGAGACTGAGATATGATATGAAATAAATGAACATGACTGAGTGTGAAATAACAATTTGAACATATAATTCAACCACAAAAATGACCCTAGTGGGTACCAATAATAACAACATATGTCTAAGCATGATTTTTAATACGAGTCTCAGCTTAATTTTCTCTAGCATGTAGAGAATGTAATGATATTAACAAATTATTCAACTACACAGCTCCATAGAATTTGACCAAGTCATAATTTCTACATTGCACGCCCACACGCCCGTCACCTAGCATGTGCGTCACCTCAAAACCAATCACATAACACATAATCCGGGGTTTCATACCCTCAGGACCAAATTTAGAACTGTTACTTACCTCGAACCATGTAATTCTTTATTCCGCTAGGTCTTTGCCTCGTGAATTGGCCTCCAAATGCCTCGAATCTAGCCACAAATAATTCGATTCGGTTAATAACATTTATTAGAATTAATTCCATATGAAAATATAATTTTTCCATAAAATCCAAAATTTAACTAAAATATCGCCCGTGGGGCCCACATCTCGTAACTCGACAAAAGTTACAAAATCCGAAAGCCCACTCAACCACGTGTCTAACATACCAATTTTACCATAATCCGACCTCAACTCGACCCTCAAATCTTTAAATTAAACCAAGAGAGTTTTCTAAAATTTTCAAGTTAATTCACCCATTAAATGTTAAAAACAACCATGTATTCGGGTAATTTGATCAATAATGAGTTAAGAACACTTACCCCGTTGTTTTTCTTAAAATCTCCAAAACATTGCCTCTTCCCGAGCTCCAATCCGTCAAAAATGAAAAATGGGACGAAGTCCCATTTTCAGAACTTAAAATTTCTATCCAGACCTCTCTTCGTCGCGAACGCGACAGGTCCCTCGCGTTGGCGAAGCACATAAATTTTGCTGCCCAACATTTCTCTTCGCGAATGCGAGACACTGCTCGCGAACGCGATGCTATACCGAGCTATTCTTCGCGCATGCGAGCTCCCCTTCGCGAACGCGAAAGCAAAAACCCATGCCCACTATTTTTCCCTTCGTGAACGCGATACCCAATCGCGAACAAGATGAACAACCCAACTCCTTTTCGCAAACGTGAAGGGAAAATTTGGCCTGCCTCAAATTCCCCTTCGCGAACGCGAGGGCCCACTCGCGAACGCAAAGAAGGAAACCAGAAAAATACACCAGCAGTCTTCAACCAATATGCCAAGTCCAAAAATGATCCGTTAACCTCCCGAAACTCACCCGAGGCCTCTAGGACCTCAACCAAACATACCGTCAAATCCCATAACATCATACAAACTTGGTCGAACCATCAAATCACCTCAAACAACGGTAAAAACACAAATCATACCCCAATTCAAGCCTAATGAACTTTGAAATTTCAAGATTCCACAAACGATGCCGGAACCTATCAAATCAAGTCCGATTGATCTCAAATTTTGCACACAAGTCATAAATGACATAATGGACCTATTAAAATTTTCAAAATTGGATTTCGACCTCGATATCAAAAAGTCAACCCCCGGTCAAACTTCCCAAAAATTCGACTTTCGCCATTTCAAGCCTAATTCCACTACGAACCTCCAAATAATTTTCCGGACACGCTCCTAAGTCCAAAATCACCATACGAAGCTATTGGAATCGTCAGAATTAAATTCCAAGGTCGTTTACACATATGTTAATATCCGATCAACTTTTCCAACTTAAGTTTTCAATTATGAGACTAAGTGTCTCATTTCACTCTGAAATCCTTCCAGACCCGAACCAACTAACCCGGTAAGTCATAAGACAACTGTAAAGCATAAATTGAGCAGTAAATGGGGGAACGAGGTTATAATACTCAAAATGACCGGCCGAGTCGTTATGTTCTCCCCCTCTTAAACAAACATTTGTCCTTGAACGGGTTTAGAATCATACCTGGAGTCTCAAATAGGTATGGTTATTTGCTCCGCATTTCCTGCTCAACCTCCCAAGTAGCTTCTCCAACTGGCTGGCCTCTCCACTATACCTTCACTGATGCTATATTCTTCGACCTCAGCTTGCGAACATGCCAGTTTAAAATAGCCACCGACTCCACATCATAAGTCAAATTACCGTCCAGCTGCACTGTATTGAAATCCAAAATATGAGACGGATCCCCGACATACTTTCAGAGCATGGATATGTGAAATACTGGATGAACACCTGATAGACTAGGTGGCAAAGCAAGGTCATAAACCACCTCTCCAATTTTCTTAAGTATCTCAAAAGACCCAATATATCGAGGGCTCAACTTGCCCTTCTTCCCGAACCTCAACACACCCTTCATGGGTGAAATTTTGAGCAGAACCTTTTCCCTAACAATGTAAGCAACATCACGGACCTTCTGGTCAGCATAACTCTTCTGTCAAGCCTGTGCCATGCGAAGCCGCTCCTGAATCAATTTAACCTTAGCCTAAAAATCTTGGAGCCTCATTTCTAACATCCAGAATTCTTTTCAAGACCTAAATATCACATCCACACACTGTATAAGTCCGAACAAGCTGTATCAAACCATATCCATAACTCACGATGTGATCACATGATATATCACACAACTCGCATACTCGCAGCACCATTTCTGATCTCGGTAACTACTCCAAACCAACCAAGTACTATATTAAACCCCACATCCCACAAAACCTCGTTCCAAAACTTTCCTACACTACTGAGAATAAAAGAAACACGTGGAATCTCATAACCCCTTATCAGATCAACAGCCATGGAGTTATCTTTCCCCAACCAGAACCATAATCACTTTCTAAGCCGACTTTCAATGTCATCCTCCCACATATATCATAATCAAACCTGATATTACCCATTCTAGGTCCAATAATCATATATTATTAAACACAACTATCCCATAGACATGCCGCACCAATCTAATTCAAGTCGTAAACTGCGCAATCCGTATACCCAAAAATGGAAAATGTTTCAAAGAAGAGAACCGTTTTCGCAAGTTCAACAAGCACTTCTACAGCCGAGATGCTATGAGCTCACCATGCATGGTAAAACCAAGACACACAAATTTAATAACGGTAACCAGCTCTCCTAGAGCTCACATTAAGATCAATCTGCACGGACAACTCACGTGCTATCGTATCAATATCTGAACCCGCACGGATAAGTCACGTGCCAATAATATCAGTATATGGATCCGCACGGACAACTCACGTGCTATCGTATCAATATCTGAACCCGCACGGATAAGTCACGTGCCAATAATATCAGTATATGGATCCGCACGGACAACTCACGTGCTATCGTATCAATATCTGAACCCGCACGGATAAGTCACGTGCCAATAATATCAGTATATGGATCCGCACGGACAACTCACGTGCTATCGTATCAATATCTGAACCCGCACGGATAAGTCACGTGCCAATAATATCAGTATATGGATCCGCACGGACAACTCACGTGCTATCGTATCAATATCTGAACCCGCACGGATAAGTCACGTGCCAATAATATCAGTATATGGATCCGCACGGACAACTCACGTGCCAATAACATAATCCGTCTGGCATGGTCACATGCCTCTAGTCCAAGCATATCATATAGGAGAAATTAAATAAGTACAGATGTTTATGATAAATGAAATAAAATTCACATGCTCCTGGACTAGTATAAACAACACGCCATAGAGTAGGCATGTGCAAAATGCGCTATCACAACTCAAATTGGCATATATATATATATATATATATATACACGCACTTGTAGCGCGTAGTCATTGTTGATACCCAAATTTGCCCTCATATTTTCTCAAAAATATATATATTTCAAAACATCATTTCCACATCATTATTTAGTTTACAAATATAATTTGCAGAGCTTTAAAAATTGATTTTTTCTTGCATTTTAATTACTTGAATATTTACTAATTATTCTCTTAAAATATTTGCAATAACGTAATCATCCAAATTTGTTATTTTACACTCACATACATGTTTTAAAATATTTTTACATTGTTTCATATAATTACATCTATATTTTAGTTATTTATGTAACTTTACAATAATAGCCTATATGTTATGCATAATTATAATTATTACATTATTCATACTACAATAGCGTTTTTATATTTTATAAATGTTAAGTTATTATTTTCAGTCATTTTATAGCATAAGTAATATTTTATTATATATTAATTATTTTTCATTTAAAACGATTTTTTGTATTTAACTCATAGCCCAATTGTAGGCTAATTTCGGACCAAAACCAGGCCCAAAGCAGCTGGCCCATATCCATTACACCATTCATCAGCCCAAACCAAACAACCCTTTTAAAAATTCGGTAGCGACCCGTTTTTGAACCCGCCCCACTCCCACTTCAATCCTGGCCGTTGATCTCAAATGATCAACGACCCATAATAATTCCCCACCTTCCTTATATCCCATCACCCTAACCCTAATCCCCATTTATTAAAGATCGCCGCCCCCTTTCCCTCACACTCTCTCCTCTCTGAGAAACCCTAGCCACAATACCCTCGAATCCCTTCCGAATCCGGCCCCAATATGGGCTCCTTTCATGGTTCTCTTGCCTTATTCTGCTACTACTCAGGCGTTCATAGTGTTACTTGATATTTACCTAATTTTGGTAAATGCTACCTTTCAAGACGGGCCTGATTTGGCTTTAAGTTTATGAGAATCTGGCCGATGTTTCATCTATATATACTCTACAATGAACGATTCTTACATTTTCGGCCAGATTCATGACCATTGGACTCAATTAGGTTTTGAAATTTTGATTTCTCCTTTACTGGTCCTATTATTGATTGCATGAGATATTTTTCCTTCCTTATTTATGTTTGATTAACGTTTTTCCTTATTTGTTTGTTTGATTTTTACTGCTATAAAACCCCCTTCCTATTCCACTTTTGAAAAAGACCTAATCGATATAATCTCACTAAAACACGAAGCTTTGCTCTGTTAATTCCTTCATTATTTTCTTCTGTGTTTTGTGTTGGCCGGCTGAAAGCCAAGGCCATTGAAAGTCTACTGTTCGAACTTTCTCTTGGTACGAGCATTGTCCAGGGTTATTTCGAAGCTCTTGGGAACTTTGTCGCATCGAGGTTTATGGGTTCTTGTGGATCTTTTATTCTTTATTGTTGTCCATTTACTTAACATCGTGGGTCTCCCATTTGGGGGCCCTAGTCTACTTAACATATTTCAGAATGAGATGTGACATTTGATGAGCGGACAAAGTTAGGATGACTCTCTTCCCTAGGTATATAGTGAGTCATCACTTTTGTTTCATGGTAGTTGTCATGTTATTTCTTACTTTCTTTTAGTCGGGAACTGGGGAACTCCGAGAGTCACCAAGACTTTAGGTACTGTAGGTGTATTAAGGTTGAGGAGGTCGTGGGAGAGATTCGTAAGATGAGTCAGGGCAAAGTGACAGGACCAGACGAGATTCCAGTAGAATTATGGAGGTGTGTGGGTATAACAGACTTGGAGTGGCTGACTAGGTTGTTTAATATTATTTTCAGGAAGAAGAGAATGCTAGATGAGTGGAGGTTGAGTATAATGATTCTGCTGAACAAGAACAAAGGTAAAATCCAGAATTGTAACAGCTATAGGGGTATCAAGTTACTAAGTCATACCATGAATGTTTGGGAGAGGGTGGTGGAAGGGAGGGTAAGTAGGGCGGTGCCTATATCAGAAAACCAGTTCGGGCTCGTGCCGAGTCATTCTACTAGGGAAGTTGTCCACCTTATTAGGAGGTTGGTGGAACAATACAGAGATAGGAAGAGGGATTTGCACATGGTGTTTATTGACCTAGAGATGGTGTATGACAAGGTACCTAGGGATGTTCTATGGAGATGCCTAGAGGTGAAAGTTGTGTTGGTAGGTTATATTAGGGCGATAAAGGATATGTATGATGGAGCTAAGACTCGGGTTAGGACTGTAGGAGGTGACTCAGAGCTTTTTCCAGCAGTTATGGGGTTACACCAAGGATCTGCGTTCAGCCTATTCCTTTTTCCCTGGCGATGGACGCACTGAAACACCATATTCAAGGGGAGGTTCCTTGGTGTATGTTGTTCGCTGATGATATAGTTATGATTGATGAGATGCGATGCAACATTAATGAGAGACTGGAGATATGGAGGCATGCGCTGGAGTCTAAAGGTTTCAAGTTGAGTAAGACCAAGACGGAATATTTGGAGTGTAAGTTCAGCGACGTGTCGGGGGAAGTGGACATGGAAGTGAGGCTTGACTCACAACTCATCCTAAGAGAGAGTTTTTCAAGTACCTAGGGTCAATTATCCAGGGGGATCAATGGGGATATCATGCACCGTATCGGGGTGGGCTGTATGAAATGGAGGTTAGAGTCTGAAGTCCTGTGTGACAAGAATGTGCCACTAAAACTTAAAGGTAAGTTCTATAAAGCGGTGGTTAGACCGTCCATGGTGTATGGGGCTGAGTGTTGGCCAGTCAAAATTTCACATATCCAAAAGATGAAAGTAGCAGAAATAAGGATGTTGAGATGGATGTGTGGGCACATTAGGATAGCTAAGATTAGGAATGAAGATATTCGAGAGAGGGTGGGCGTGACCCCTTTGGAAGATAAGATGCGGGAAGCGAGGCTTAGATGGTTCGGGCACGTGCGCAGGAGGAGCCTAGAAGCCCCTGTTAGGAGGTGTGAGTGGTTGGCTCTAGCAGGTACGAGAAGAGGTGGAGGGCGGCCTAAGAAGTATTGGGGCGAGGTGATCAGGAAGGACATGGCGTGACTTCAGATTTTTGAGGACATGACCCTTGATAGGAAGGTGTGGAGGTCGAGCATTAGGGTTGTAGGTTAGGGGGTAGTAAAGCATTTTTCCTCGTTGTGCCGGCTAGTCTGATAGTGTTTTATCTAGGACTGCTAGCGATTTTTGTTGTGTTTCACACTGTTTTTTTTAAATTATTTATTATTACCTTTTCATTTGTTTGTTGTCTCTTACGATGCTGATATTATTTCTTTGGTTTCTGTTGTTGTTATGCATATAGTGTCTCTGAACCGAAGGTTTCCCAGAAACAGCCTCTCTATCCCTCCGGGATAGGGGTAAGTTTTGCGTAAACTCTACCCTCCCCAAACCCACTAGTGGGATTCTACTGGGTTGTTGCTATTGTTTTTGTTTTTGTTGTTTTTTTAGTCGAGAATTATCCCAAGTACTTATTTCTATTTTCTTGTATAGATGTTTCATAGATAGCTATATCAAATTAAGATAATGGGATAGTATACGATATACATAAATGTAACGACCCAATCGGTCGTTTTGAGAATTAGTATTCCGTTCGGTGGTTTAAGGTCTCGAGCAGCTTTGTATTATGTGTTATGACGTGCGTGCATGGTTGAGTTCGGATTTTGGATGATTTGGGATTGATTTGGAAGAAGGTTTTTTGTTTTAGAAGCTTAAGTAGTAAGAGTTGACCGGAGTTTGACTTTTGTGTAGACGACTCCGAAATGATGTTTTTATGGTTCCAATAGCTTCGTATGACGATTTTGGTCTTAGGAGCATGTCCGGATGTTGATTTGGAGGTTCGTAGGTCATTTCGGCATGCATTGGCGAATGTTGAAAAATGAAAGATTTTGAAAAGTTTGACAGGGAGTTAACTTTATTGATGTCAGGTTCAGATCCGGGTTTTGGAAGTTGGAATAGGTACGTACTGTCATTTATGACTTGTGTGCAAAATGTAAATTCAATCAGAGTTGGTTTGGTATGAATCGGCCTTAGTTTTGGAATTCGGAAGTTCATAAGTTTCTAAGGCTTGAATTGTTGCGCGATTCGTGATTCTAGTGTTGTTAGAGGCAATTTGAGGCTTCGAGCAAGTTCGTATCATGTTTTGGGACTTGTTAGTATACTTGGTTGGGGTCCCATGGGGCCTGAGTGAGTTTTAGATGGGTTTGGATTGTGCCGTGCTCTTATTTGATGTTTCAGCATCATTTCTTTTGGCATAAAGGGTACCATATTGTGAAAATGACCTTTTATTTGTGATTCGATTGAACCATAAGATCCATATCGTAATTACAGAACGATAACAACAAGAATCGTCACATTCTGAGATTATATGAGAGAGTTATGCTCATTTTCGTGTCAGAAAAACTGCTATTTTTCTGGTGTTTGAGGGAACAGAGGCAAATCGCAGGTGTCAAATGCGATTTATAAGTCTCAGGTGTCAAATGCAATTTATTTATCTCAAGTGTCAAATGCGACTTGCCTGGAGAGGTTTCTAAAAACGGGGTTTCACCATTTTTATCATATTTTGAGTTGTAGACTTCGGATTTGGGCGATGTTTGAGGGGTTCTTCACGTTGTTATTTGGGGTAAGTGATCTTTATCCGGATTTGATTTTATTTCATGATTTTATCTTTGTTTTTATCGTTAAATTAGTTAATTTAATGGAAGAAAATGGGAATTTTGTAAAATCTTTGAAAAATATAAAATGAGGATTTGAAGGACGATTCGATATCGAAATTTGATAATTTTGGTATGGCAAGACTCATTTCGGAATAGGTGTTCAGATTTTATGAATTTTATCGGGTTTTAAGGTGCGGGTGTAACGACCCGACTTGTCATATTGAGAATTAGCATTCCATTCTATGGCTTAAGTTCTCGAACAGCTTTGAAATGTGTATTATGCCTTGCGAGGGTGGTCAAGTTTGGTTTTTGGATGATTCAGGATTTAATGAAAGAACAATTCTTGTTTTGGAAGCTTAAGTTGAAATAATTAACCGAATAGTGAATTATGTGTAAACGATCCCGGAATAGAATTATGATCATTCCAATAGCTCCGTATGGTGATTTCAGACTTAGGAGTGTGTTCAGATATATTTTTTGAGGTCCGTGGCTAAATGAGGCTTGAAATGGTGAAAATAGGAAATTTAAGTTTGGAAGTTTAATCGGGGAGTTGACTTTTTGATATCGGGATCGAAATCTTATTCCGAAAACTGGAATAACTCCGTTATGTCATTTATGACTTGTGTGCAAAATTTGAGGTCAATCGGAGTTGATTTGATAGGTTTCGGCATCAAATGTAGAATTCGGAAGTTCTTAGTTTCATTAGGATTGAATTGGGGTGCGATTCATGGTTTTAGTATTGTATGATGTGATTTGAGGCCTCGACTAAGTCCGTAATATATTTTGAGACTTGTTGGTATATCTGGACGGGGTCCCGAGGGGCTCGGGTGAGTTTCAGAGTGATTTCGGACCATTTCAAGGCCATTTTTAACTGCTGGTTTTTTTGCTACAACAATGTGCATCGTAGAAATTTCTGTTGCATAGGACTGACTTTGAAAGCTTATATCTCGTATTCTATAAGGAATTTGGCGATGATCCAAAAATGAAAGTTGTATCCCTTTGTATCTAGTTTGCAGAAATTAAACCTTTTGGTATTTGGAGTTGGATACAAGAAGTTATGGTTAATAAACTACAGGCTATCGGGGAAGAGTTTTGGAAGAATTTGATATTTTCAGCACAAACATGTAATGATCCATAGGTCCATTTTTAGTTTCAGAGATTAAAATTCGATTTCGAGACTTCCATAGGTTTGATAATGAATTATAGGAATGATATGGAAAGTTTGGTCTAATTTCATCAAGTCGCGATTGGGTTTTTAGCGTGAAGTATGAGTTAATTGTTTAAGAGCAAAATTTGTATCACATTGAGCAAGTGAGTTCCGAATTGAGTTTTGATTGAAGTATTGAGTTCATATTATTATTTGTGACTCATAAGAATAAGAATCGTCGAATTCCGAGTTCGTATGATGGAGTTAGAGCCTTTTTAGTAAAAATAAATATTGCTGGTGCAACAGGTTCTGGTGCGCGCCTTTAGCGACCCGATTTTGCACTTTTAGCCACGGGAATTGGGATTTTAGTGGCCAGAATAGTGTTTTTATTGAGCAGTTCTATTTTTAGCTCATTTCAACATTTTTGGACGAAAGAACACGGCTCGGGGCAATTTGTGAGCAAGAAATCACGGGCAATCTTGAGGTAAGTCACTTGTGATCATTTCTACTCCATAATATTGAATTATCATCGAATAATCCGACTAGATTACATGATTTTAAGGTATAAATCAGGGATTTGGACCTAAGGATTTGAAAATAATATTTGAGGATTTGAAGGTCAAGTCGATGTGGGAATTTGGTAAAATTGGTATGGTTAAATTCATGGTTGAATGGGCTTTCAAATTTTGTAACTTTTGTCGGGTTCCGAGAAGTGGGCCCCCGGGCGATTTTCGGGTGAAATTTCGGATTTTGATGGGAAATCTATATTTTCATATGGAATTAATTCCTATAATTTGTTTTGACTAAATCGAATTATTTATGACTAGATTCGAGGTGTTTGAAGGCCGATACGCGAGGCAAAGGCATTGCGGAGTAAAGAATTACATGACTTGAGGTAAGTAATATTTTTAAACTTGGTTTCGAGGGTATGAATCCTCGAATTTTATGTTATATCAATTGTTGGAGGTGACGCACATGCTAGGTGACGAGCGTGTGGGTGTGTACCATAGAAATTGTGACTTAAATAAATGTTGTGGAGTTGAAAAATTAAAAAATCATGTTATTATCCGCTTATCCTCCACGTGTTAGAGAAATTAAGATGAGGCTCGTATTAAAGATCATGTTTAGGCTATGTGCCGATATTTTAGGACACATAGGGTCGTGTTGCTGTTGAATTAATTATTTTAAAATGTACATTTCATACTCAGTCATGCGCATCCATTGTGAGGATATTTATGGGATCGGGGCTGCCCGCTTGCAGCAGGACATATCGGCTTTATATATATTATTATTATGGGATCAAGCTGCATGCCACAGCAGGCCTTATAGGCTTTATTGTTCTGGATCGGGGTTGCACGCTGCAGCAGGCCTTATTGGCTTTATTATTATAGGGATCGGGGCTGCCCGCCTGCAGCATGCCACATCAGCTTTATATCACGTTTGGGATGAAGGAGCCCCTCTGGAGTCTGTACAGACCCCCAGTGAGCGTAGATAATTATATATTCGGGATGGGCTTCCCAGGGCCTGGACTTGCCTTATTTGTTTATATTGTGATGAATTTTCCTAGACATGAATCTTGTCAGTATCATTTACATTTGGGAATGAATTTCCCAGGGCTGGATTGGCCTTATACGGTACTGAGTGACTGACTGTCGGTCGATGTATGTGTGTGTGTGTATATATATATATATACACGGGATGCAATATCCCTGGGCTGGATTGGCCATAAACAGTACCGAGTGACCGAATGATTTGTGACCAGTAATATATGAGGTCTTACCACTGAGATGTCATATTCCTCATATCATGCAGTATTGATCTATTTTCTCTTGTACTGAGTTTAACTGTTGAACTTAAAAGCATGCCTTCATTTGTATACCATTATTTATGTACTTAACTATACCTACGTAGCTCATCACTACTTTCATCCCAGAGGTTAGTTTTGTTACTTATTGAGTTGGTTGTACTCATACTACACTCTGCACCTTGTGTGCAGATCCAGGTGCTTTTGGACACGGTGATTGTTAGATCTTAGAGTGCTATCATTTGGAGACTATCAAGGTAGCTACCTGGAGTTCGCTGACCTTGACTCTCATTCTTTCATTTATTGTACTGTTCTATACTTCCAGACAGTATTTTATCAGTCAGACTTTATTATCATTTAGATGCTCATGTACTCAGTGACACCGGATTTTTAGAGTGTAATTGTATTAGATATTGTGGGATTTTCTGTAAAAATCTAATTATTATGTTTTCAATCTTAAAAGAATTTGGGATTTGTTGAGGTTATTGGCTTGCCTAGTATCAGGATAGGCGCCATCACGACATGTGAGATTTTTGGTTGTGATAAGTTGGTATCAGCGCCCTAGATTACATAGGTCTCACGAGTCATGAGCAAGTGTCTAGTAGAGTATTGCGGATCAGTATGATGACGTCCATACTTATCTTCAAGAGGCTACAGGGCATTTAGGATAAACTTTCTATCTTTCTTTCCTTATCGTGTGACATTGATTCAGCTTGAGGCGTACCTCTTTGAATTTGTTTAACTCAATCGTATGCGTATATGAATGCTCGGTATTAGTTATGCATCACCGACTTGTGATTCCATGAACGAGGTTTGAGATATGTATTCTGTGTTTTGGTGATGGGCTAGTCTGGAGGACTTTAGGCCAGGTTTAGGCCGCAGCTTAGGCTCAGTAGCTTCAGTTGTGTGAAGTTGTACATTTGGACTCATATGTCCGGTAGTGTCTTTATGAGTGGAATTTATGGCTCGATGAGGGGTTGAATAGCTATATGATGAGTATGACGTGACTGTAGAATGTGTTCAGATGGTTTGATTATGATGAGAATAGTTTGCTTGAGATTTAAAAAAAAAGAAAAAAAGGGCCATTGGGTGCTTGGTGTCTATCTTGATTTGAAGTATAGTCACGAGTATGAATATGTTGAAGGATCTTTCATTTTTTTTAATTGTAGTGCGAAGTAAATTTTCACATCTTGTTGATAAGTTCAGACTTAGGGAGATTAAGTGATCACGTAGTGATTGCACTTGCGAAAGGGTATATCAAGATGCCAATTTTAGGCAAAACATGTGGGTTATCTCATGCAGAGTAATCTATGGAGGTATACCCTTATAATGTTAAGCAGAGAGTTTCTTTTCTACCAGCAGGGTGTATGTGTTGAGATTTGAATTTGAATCTGGTTGAGAAAGTTGACTTGACTGTCAAGAGAAATAAATGCGAGCTTAGCGGATGATTTAGGTATTTTATGGTTGGTGTTGCATGAGCTTGAGAAGAATTTTCATTGAACTCACTGTGGTATTATGGCAGTAATAGAGTATGGATATTGTGAGTTATGGAATGTTTTGTTCTATGGCTTTGAGCCAAGTGGGAGAGTCTGCTATCTATGATTTGATTGCACGATTATGTGTAGTATTGGTTTTGGTCTGAGGCATACTTGTGGATCAGCTATGACTTGCAGAGGTTGAGATGGAGGATGAGTCGAGTAAGACAATTTCTCGAAACAGGTTATATTGCACTTTATGAGTATATGAAAATCATGGAAGGAGTGAGTTATTATTTGCAAAACATGTAGTGCACACGGAGTATGAACTTGATCGGTGGTGTTAAGGCATGTTTACTTCTTTGAGTGTTGTTGTGCTAATGAGCTACGTGTCTTTCGGCCTGTTTGGGTAGTACAATTTAGATTTGAGCAAAGTGGGTGACTCCCAAGAAATTTCTAATGGGTTCAAAATTTATATATAGCAATTGAGAATTTTTCCAGACTTGTGTATGGATAAAATCTGAGATTTGTGTTTGATGGTGCCGGGACTTGCGGTAATTCTGTATAACTATGAATTCTACATTCAATATAAGAAAGGTAAAAGAATAATTTTAAATTTATATAAGGTATTTTCAGAGTGGGCGTTTCGGTTGTGGTACTTATGTGGGTGCTTAAGAAGAATACAGTGGCTTATGGGTCTTAGGGCAGTGTCATTTTATGTTAGGATATCTTGTAGTGAGCTTTGAGTAAGGATCGTAGTTTTCTGACAAGGAGAAGTGTCAACTTGAGGGTAATTCAGAAGAAACTCGGAGAAAATAGGATAACTAGGTAGTAGGCTAGACCAGTATGGTAATGGTATGCTCGATTCTCTTGGGTAATTATGATGTGGTGAGGCTCTACAGATATTTTGGTGGAAATATTCTTGGGTTTGGTGATCTATGTGGCTTGGTCGAGTTAGAAGAATTCAGTTATGATAGCTTGGTTATGTGCAAATGGATTTCAAAGTGTTCTTGATGGTTTCTACCATGGTTTGAGCCGGATATTTTCTACCGGTGTGAGGAACATGTTGTGTATTGTGATTTTCTCTTGGAAAGAAGCAAGAGAAAGGTTTCTAACTAACCGGGTATGTAATTTGATGGTGACTCAGAATTTATAATGAGATTCTCGTACTTTTCACATGATAGATGTGGTGTGTTGTGCGGGATTTAGATTTACATGTACAATGAGGGAGTTCATTTTTGAAAGGAAGATCCCGAATTTTGTACAACACAGTCAGTTTCAGATATTTAGATGAATGTTATAATTGCTCGGTAATCCCTGAGAGGGGTGAGCATTTCAAAAGGCGCATTGTGTTTTTGACTTACGGATGTTCATTGGTATTGCATTACTCACCTGGTCGATAGACTGCTGATATTCAAATTATTGCTATTTGGCACGGAAGAATTTTAGAGGTATTCTTAGTTGGAGGATCGTGTATGAAAGATGTATTAGTTATTCGAGTGTTGGAGTTGGGACCTGTTACAGTGATTCATGTGTACTACGAATTTGGAGACTGGGAGTTCTCAGAAGCATATTGTTTCAGGGTTGCGACCTGTTTGAGGTGAGTCTTTTATTTAAACTCAGTGGAGGCACTAGTTGCGTTAATTATTTGTGATAGCTACGCTCTATGAGTGCGCATATATGTGAGGTTTGAGCCCATGTGCGGGCATCAGGGCAAGTATTCATACTCGAAAGAATGCTTAGGCTATGATATGCCTAGAGTTGACTGTTAAGCGTAAAGTTATAACATTTCTCGTGTTCGTACCTTTGTTGAGAACTATCTGGGCTATACTTGATATTACAAAGAGGCTAATTCCCTGAATAATCTGGGTAGTTACTATTTATGCATTAACTTGCCGATTTGAGTTGTGATAGCACGCTTTGCACATGCCTACTCTATGGCGTGTTATTTATACCAGTCCAGGAGCATGTGAATTTTATTTCAGTTATCATATACCTGTATACCTATTTAAATGCTCCCATATGATATGTTTGGACTGGAGTCCTAGGATTATACCGGGCAGATTATATTATTGGCACGTGAGTTGTCCATACGGGTTCTATTGATAGCACGTGAGTTTTCCGTGCAGTGTGTGGAATTTCCGTTTTCTTGAACATTTATCTGATTAATTGTTTCATTCCTCTACATGCTATGCTATCGCCTAATCAGGGCAATTTGAAAAGAAAAAAAAATGAGCACATGCACACACATATGTTCTTCTCACAGAATTTGATGAGTTGGTTTTAAATAATGTTCTGTGCCGGAAAGGCAGGATTACACCGGAATAGCTAGAATAGTTGTGTGTGGTGATATAAGATCATTGGACCTAGAATGGATACTATCAGATTTGATTACAACGTGTTGGAAGAATAATTTAGAATTCGGCTTAAATAAATGGCTATGGTACTTGTTGAACAAGGGAATGCTCCGTGACTTGTTGATATGGTAAGTGGTCACGAAATTTTGCGTGTTTCTTTCATTATCGGAAGTGTACGAAGGTTTTGGAATAAGGTGTTGTTTGACATGGGGTTTAGTACCGCTATCAGGTTTGTTTTTTTAGCAGCTACAGTGATTAGAAACTATTGCGATTATGTGGGTTGTGTGGTATATCATGTGACTACATCTGGAGTTATGGCTAAGGCTTAATGCAGCATGTTAAGACTTATACAAAGTGTAGATGCGAGACTCGGGTCTTGAAAAGAAATTTTTGGATGTTTGAAATTGGATTCCAAGGTTTATGGGCTAATGCTAAATTAGTAATTTTCAGTTATGTGGTGTCGTCAGGCCTATATGGAATAGGGTGATGTGGGATCACCCCCGGGTATGTGCGTGATAAGGTGAAATAGTGATTTGAAGGTTTAGGAATAACTCTTGGCATATTCGAGGATGAACGTATGTTTAAGTGGGGGAGAATGTAGCGAACCGATTTGTCATATCGAGAATTAGCATTCCGTTCGATGGCTTAAGTTCTCAAACTGCTTTGAAATGTGCATTATAACTTGCGAGGGTGGTCAAGTTTGGCTTTCGGATGATTCAGAATTTAATTGAAAGAATAATTCTTGTTTTGGAAGCTTAAATTATAATTGATAGGATGATGAATTATGTGTAAACGACCCCGGAATAGAATTCTGATTGTTCCAATAGCTCCGTATGGTGATTTCGAACTTAGGAGTGGGCCCAGATATTTATTTTGAGGTCCGTGGCTAAATTAGGCTTGAAATGGCGAAAATAAGAATTTTGAGTTTGGAAGTTTGACCGGGGAGTTGACTTTGTGATATCGGGATCAAAATTTGATTCAGGAAATTGGAACAACTCCGTTATATCATTTATGACTTGTGCGCAAAATTTGAGTCAATCGTAGTTGATTTGATAGGTTTCAGCATCAAATGTAGAATTTGGAATTTCTTAGTTTCATTAGGCTTGAATTTGGGTGCGATTCCTGATTTTAGTGTTGTTTGATGTGATTTGAGGCCTCGACTAAGTTCGTAATATATTTTGAGACTTGTTGGTATGTTCGGACGGGGTCCCGAGGGGCTCGGGTGAGTTTCAGAGTGGTTTCAGACCATTTCTAGGCCATTTTTAACTGCTATTTTGTTTTTGCTATAGCAGTATGCATCGCAAAAATATCTTATACAGTGTATTTTGATGCTTCTCGAATTGGTATTAGGTGTGTCTTGATGCAGAAGGGTAGAGTGATTGATTATGCTTCACACCAGTTGAAGCCTCATAAGAAGAACTACCCTGTTCATGATTTAGAGTTGGCAGCCATCGTCCATGCATTGAAGATTTGGAGGCTTTATCTATACGGCATGTCATGTGAGGTATTTATGGATCATCAGAGTCTTCAACACTTGTTCAAGCAAAACGATCTAAATTTGAGGCAGCAGAGATGGTTGGAGCTGCTAAAGGACTATGATATTACCATTTGGTATCATCTCGGGAAGGCCAATATGGTGGCTGATGCCTTGAGTAGGAAGGCGGTGAGTATGGGTAGCCTTACATTCTTTCCTGTTGGTGGGAGATCGTTTGCATCAGATGTTCGGGCCTTGGTCAATCAGTTCGTGAGGTTAGATATTTCGGAGCCTAGTCAGGTTCTAGCTTGCATGGTTTCTTGGTCTTCTTTATATGATTGCATTAGAGAGCGTCAGTATGACGACCCTCATTTGCTTGTCCTTAAGGATACCGTTCAACACGGTGATGCCAAGTAGGTTTCTATTGGGGATAATAGGGTGGTGTAGATACAGGGTCGAATTTGTGTGCCCAATGTGGATGGGCTATATGAGTTGATTCTTGAGGAGGCCTACGGTTCGCGATATTCCATTTATCTGGGTGATACAAATATGTACCAGGACTAGAGGCAGCACTATTGGTCGAGGAGGATGAAGAAAGACATAGTGGAGTTTGTAGCTCGGTGCTTGAATTGTCAGCAGGTGAAGTACGAGCATCAGAGGGCAGGCGGTTTGCAACAGAGGCTTGATATTCTGGAGTGGAAATGTGAGCTTATCTCCATTGACTTTTTACTTGGTCTCCCACGGTCTTTGAAGAAGCTTGATGCTATTTGGGTGATTGTGGATTGGCTGACTAATTCCTCACATTTCATTCCAGTAGGGACTACCTATTCTTCGGAGCGATTGGCTGAGATATATATCCGCGAGATTGTTTGCATTTTACGGTGTGCTGATCCATCATTTCAAATCGGGGTAGGCAATTCACATCGCAGTTTTGGAGATTTGTGCAGCAAGATCTAGGCACACGGGTTGAGTTGAGTACAACATTCCACCCTCAGACAGACGGATAGTCCGAGTGCACCATTCAGAATTGGAGGATATGCTACGCGCTTGTGTCATGGATTTCGGGGGCTGTTGGGATCCGTTTCTGCTGCTTGTAGAGTTTGCCTACAACAACAGCTACCAATCAAGTATTCATATGGCTTCATATGAGGCCTTGTACGGGAGGCGGTATCGATCTACGGTTGGTTGGTTTGAGCTAGGTGAGGCTATGCTATTGGGTACTGACTTGGTTTAGGATGCTTAAGTTGATTTAGGATCGGCTTCGCACGGCACAGTCTAGACAGAAGAGTTATGCCGATCGGAAGGTTCGTGATGTTGCCTACATGGTGGGGGAGAAAATATTGCCCAGAGTTTCACCCATGAAGGGTGTTATGAGATTCGGGAAGAAGGTCAAGTTGAGTCCTCGGTATGTTGGCCCTTTTGAGGTGCTTGAGAGGATTAGGGAGGTGGCTTACAAGCTAGCATTGTCGCCTAGTCTATCAAGTTTTCATCTAGTGTTTCATGTTTCCATGCTCTGGAGGTATTTCGGTAATCCGTCTCATGTTTTGGACTTCAACATGGTTCAGTTAGATGAGGATTTGGCGTATGATGCAAAGCCGACGGCCATTTTGGATCGGCAAGTTCAAAAGTTGAGGTCAAAGAATATATCTTCAGTGAATGTGCAGTGGAGAGGTCAGCCAGTCGAGGAGGCTACTTGGGAGATCGAGCGGGAGATGCGAAGAAGATATCCACACCTATTTGAGGCTCTAGGTATAATTCTAGATCCGTTCGAGGACGAATGTTTGTTTAACAGGGGGAGAATGTAACGACCCGATCGGTTATTTTGAATATTGTAGCCCCGTTCCCTAATTCATCTCTTATTTTGTGCTCACTTGTGTTTATGTGACTTGCCGGGGTGGTTGGTTTAGTTCCGGGGATGTTTCGTAATGAGTTGGGATACGTAGTCCCAAGGTTGGAAGCCTAAGTTGAAAGAGTTGACCAGATGTTGACTTATGTGTAAATGATTCCCAAATGGAGTTTTGATAGTTCTGATAGCTCCGTATGGTAATTTTGGACTTAAGAGTGTGTACGGATATTGCTATGGAGGTCCGTAGATGATTTTGGCCTGAATTGGCAAAAGTTGAAAAAGTTAAAGTTTGGAGAGTTGAGAAGTTTGACCGAGAGTTGACTTTGTCATTACCGGGCTCGGATTTTGGTTTCGGCAATTGGAATAGGTCCATTCTGTCATTTATGACTTGTGTGAAAAATTATAGGTCAATCAGAGTTGGTTTGATGTGATTTGAGGCCTCGACTATGTTCGTATCGTGGTTTAGGACTTGTTCGTATGTTTGGACGGTGTCCCGGGGGCCTCGGGTATGATTCGAATCATGTTCGGCTTCATATTTCGCTTTGTAAGATTTCTGGTGTTATGATCTGGTTTCCTTATTTGCGAATGCGTGGGAAGGTTCGCGATCGTGAAGGCTTAATTGAGCGACTGGTGAGCTTCTTTTTGCGGTCATGAGAAGTGGTCTGCGATCGCAGAGATTTGGTTGTTCATGCATCGCGAACGCTGGTGTTGGGTCGCGTCCGCGAAGAAGTAACAGGGAAGCCTAGGCATTTATTATTCGCGATTGCGTAGGTTTGCGATTCTGTGAACCGCGTTCATGATTGGTTGTTCGTGTTCGCGAAGAGTATTTTGGGGGCAACATATGTTTGTTCTTCGCGATCGCGAAGAAGAACAACTGGGCAGAATATATAATTTCAAAAACTAGGGTTAGAGTATTATTTCACATTTGGACTTTGGGAGCTCGGATTTAGGCAATTCTTGGAGGAAATTTCAAGGAGTGGATTGGGGTAAGTGATTCTAACTCGGATTTGGTTAATATATGTGAATCTGTCATTGTTCTTATTATTTAATTAGTGTTTTGGGTTGAAAAAATTGGGGAAAACTGTAGAAACTTCATAAACTATAATTTGGTGATTTGAAGGTCGAGTTGAGATCGAAATTGAGTAATTTTGGTATGGTTGGACTCATTATTGAATGGGTGTTCGGATTTTGTTAATTTTGTCAGATTTCGAGACGTGGTCCTGGAGTAGACTTTTTGGGTTGACTATTTTACTTTTGTTAAAGAACCTAGCTTTATCATATGGAATTGATTCCTATAGCTTGTATTGATTGATTGTATTAAGTTGTTTGTGGCTAGATTCGAGTCGTTTGGAGGCCGATTCGTGAGGCAAGGGCTTGTTGGAGTAGATATTTGTACAATTTGAGGTAAGTAACACTTCTAAATTTGGTTCTGAGTGTATGAATCCCTGAAATACGTGTTATGTGGTTAGTGTTGAGGTGACGCACATGCTAGGTGACGGGCGTGTGGGCGTGCACTGTGGTAATTGTAACTCAGTTGATTCCACGGTATTGTGTTATCGAACCTTGTTGCTATTAATGAAACTCCTACATGTTAGAGTAATTGAGCTACAATCCATGTTAGAAATCATGCTTAGACTATCTGCTTATTCTGCTGGGACCCACAGAGGTCCTTTCTGCTAATTGAATTATTTGGTTAAATAGCAATTATGTACTCAGTCACATCTATCATTTGCATATCATATCTCAGTCTCTGTTGCCATTTATTGTTACATCACATTATCATTGTTTGGGCTGATTTTCGTGAGATTTGTGAGCCCGAGAGGCTGGAGAGGTCGATGACTAAGTGAGGCCGATGGCCTGATTGTGAGTAATATTTATGGGATCGGGCTGCACGACGCAACAAGCTTTATTGATTCATGCCATGATTGGCTTATATTAGTGCTTGGGCATGATCCGCCCCTCTAGAGTCTAACATACAATCAGTGAGCGCAGGTACCTACTGAGTGCATGTGCCGAGTGATTTAGAGTTCTTAGTGATTGAGAGTGATGAGTGATTGGGAGTACTAAGTGATTGAGCATGCTGAGTGATGTTGAATACTCCGATAATATGAGTATATGGCTTTATCTTTGTGTTGCATTATAGTTGACATGCATACTTGACATATAGATATCGAGATATAACATACCTCATGTTAGTCATACTTGGCATATCTATCCGTGTTGAGATCAAACTGTTAAATACTTGAAAGCGAGTCTACATTTCTGTACTGTCTACAAACTGATTATGAGATTTTATTTGTTTTATTACTGACATTTTCCTGTCATATCTATGTTGTTATTATCTAGATTGGACTGTACCTTTCTAAGCTCGTCACTGCTTTCAACCCAAGGTTAGTGTTGTTACTTATTGAGTACATTGGGTCGGTTATACTCATACTACGCTCTACACTTCGTGTCCAAATCCAGGTAGTTTTGGGCACGGCGGTTGCTAGATTTGGAACTTCATATGCTTGGAGACTTTTGAGGTAGCTGCTTTGGCGTCCGCAGACCCCGACTCTCCTTCTTTCCTTCATTTAGCACTGTTGTACCTTTCCAGACAGTTGTATTTGAAGTCTTGACTGTATTGTCATTTAGATGCTCATGTACTCGATGACCCCCGGATTTTGGGAATTTTGTATTTGAGTCACAATATTTCTTATCGACTGTTTATGAGAGTTATTATTATTAAACCTGTTTCATCTTTCTTTCAATTTAAAAATACGTAGTTAATTCTGGTTGTCGGCTTTTCTAGTACTGTGATAGGCTCCATCACGACATGTTAAATTTTGGGGTCATGACATAGATTAAATTCATGTTGTCAGATAGACTTAAGATTGGTTTTTCGATTAGACACGAAGCATGGTAGAAATAGCAATTGGTAGTCGTTTGTGGTGGAACCATTGAAGACATATAGCTGATTTTAAAAACGTATTTAAGGTTAAGCCACTTTACACTAGTATCACCACCCAAAATCCACCTAGTCGTGATGACACCTAACTCAACCCGCTACATAAGCTAAACAATATAAGTTACAGCTAAACTGAGAAATCAACTATATATATATATATATATATATATATATATTTGAAGTTTACATAAACATAACTTAAATCCTAAACTAGGACGAACAAGATGTAGCTTGAATCTGGAATGTGGATACGTCTTCAACGCAAGGCTTTGTCTTCCACAACTACACAACTCCAAGATCTACATGCAAGGTACAAAAGTATAATATGAGTACAATCGACCCCATATATTCAATAAGTATCCTGACTAACCTCGGTGAAGTAGTGACGAGGTTTTAATTCAAAGATACTCAATTACTATGTACCTATGTAGATAATAATCAGAAAACAATAAGGCAGGAGATATGTCAAATAATGGTAAGAGCATCAAGTGGAGATCTATGGGATAAGTTAACAGACATGGCAAACAAGACATAACATTTGAACTATTTCTGCGAAGGAAACAATAATCAAGAAGTACGCTTAAAGATCATAACCAAACATCACTAACAAATACCATTGTGGCGCACAACCCAATCCCAATCTCACTTAACATTATTGCGGCGTGAAACCCGATTCTAATATCAATAAACATTGTTGTGGCGTGCTACCCAATCCTAATATTAATAAATATTGTTGCGGCGTGCAACCCGATTCCCATATTAATAAACACTGTTGTGGCATGCAACCCGATCCCAATATCAATATACATATATATATATACCATCCATATGAAATCATTCAACAACAACCAAGCATGGGAAATTTCACAATGTAACACCAAGAAAATGAACATGAGGAATTCAACTAGGGAATACAAACTCAAACCAAGTAAGATGAGCAACACAATATCCCAGAGCTAGTATCCTACATATAAAGACAAAGCTTCCACAAAGCATAACACACAATCAATCTAAAAGTCACCTAACCGGGCTAAGCAAAGAAGTGTAGAACATGAAACGAGTAAGGAGGTACGTCATGTAAAAATAGGTATAAAGTAGAGGTGTGTAATAACTGAAATCATGTAACAAGTGGAGGCAAGAAACAAGAAAATGCATATAGCAAGTGAAAGCGGGTAGTAAATGAAGGTATGTAACAGGTCAAAACATTTAATAAGCAAATGATGTAACAAATGCGCTAGCTAGCGGAATGCTCTACCGAATGCGTCAACCAACCTCTGGTGTCGGGCCTACGTGTACCAACTCCAACTAGGAAACTACTACCGCTTTGGCCTAAACTCCTGAACCTGCAGGAAGAAGAAGCGCACCCAAACCTAGAGTCACGTAACATGTACGGCCTAATAACGAGTAAAGGTATTAATTCTAAGAGAACATGTAGCAGAAGTAAATAAAGTAAAGGCATAGGGTAACAGTAATGTAACGACCTGATCATTTATTTTGAGTATTAACCTTAATTTTAGTATTCTCTTCATTTGATGTTAAATAATTTGCGTGCGTGGTCCATATCATTTTCGAAAATGATTTTACGTAAAATTGTGAAGAAAATAAGATTTTTGACTTTAAAAATGACTAGAGTTGACCACTGTCAACGTTTTTGGGAAATGACCTTGGATCGATGTTTTGACGATTCTGGTATGTTCATGGGATAATTTCTTGACTTGTACATATGTTTGGTTGGGGTCCCGGGTGACCCGAGCGCATTTCGTTGCTTTATATGAAAAATAAGAAACTTTTGGTCTTAAACTTGAAAATCTTGAGTTTTGATGATCAATTTTTATTATTTAATATTATATTGATGATTTGAGGTGGCGAGCAATTTAATAATATTATTACACTTGTTTTCATGTCAGGTTTGGAGCCCGAGGAGATCAGGTGAGTTTTGCATGCTTAGCAGACTGATTTTTGGTTTAGAAGGAATGCTGGAGCATCAGGTCAGCAGGTCTCGCATTTGCGAGAATCTTTCTGTAAATACGAGCCTCGCAAATGCGAGGTCAGACTTGCATTTGCAATGCTGGAGGGGGTTGGGTGAGCGTCACTTTTGTGAAGCTCTTTCTGCAAATGCGATAGTGGAGGGTCTCGCATTTGCGAGTTGAATGTCGCATTTGCGACTATGAAGAATTTAGGACAAACTCGTATTTATGAGGTTTTGTACGCATTTGCGCGAACTGCCTGGATCGCATTTGCGATGATTTCATCACTTTTTGCGATATCAGCCGGCTCAAGGACTTTTCACTTTTGCGAAGTGTTGGTTGCTTTTGCGATATCTATAGCAGGGTAAATTGTGTGAATTCTGGGACTGAGCTCATTTGTTTACCATTTCTCAACCCTAAACACTCTAGAGCTATTTTTGAAGAATTCTTTCTTCCCAAAATCATTTGTAAGCAACTGTAATTTATTTTCTATCAACTCCCTATTACTTTTCATGAATTTTTAAAATCAAATCTAGGAATTTCATGATAGAAATTAGGGGTTTTGGGTAGACTTTAGGGATTTTGTAAAGTTGTGATTTAGACCTCGAATTGCGGTCGGATTTCAAAAATTCTATATCCGGACTCGGGGGTGAATGGGTAGTCGAAATTTGTCCGAATCTCAAATTTTGACCGCGTGGGCCTGGGCTGACTTTTTGTTGACGTTTTGGGATTTTGACCAAGATTAAGCCTTTATTGACTATGGTTATTTCCTTTAGTATTATTTGACTTCGTTAGATGATATTTGACTAGGTTTTGATCGTTTTGAGGATTATTTTTAAGGAAGACGGTATTGGATTGTTGAAATTATTATGAAATGAGGTAAGTGTCTTGCCTAGCTTTGTTAGGGGAAGTTTTCCTATTAATTGATATTATTTGCTACATGTGGGGGTGATGTATATACGAGGTGACGAGCGTATACGCATGTGCCAGGTTTTCCATGCTCGAGAGGGAGAATTATATGCTTCTTTGTGCCTTTGTTGAACTTGATGATCCCTTAATCTATGCTTCATTTAACTCTATGACTAGTAAACTCAATTATCTGCATTAGAAATCATGTTAGAACATATGGTATCTTAAAAAGGATTTAATGTGCTATTTTCGAGATTCGTTAGCATACTTAACTTGATCGTAGTATCATGAATCTATATCTATACATGTTAATGTCATATTACTTGAGATTCTTTACTCGTATTAAGAGATGATGATTGGGGATTTAGGGATATGTTTGGTACGATTAGTATTTCCGTACGGTTGATATGATGTTGGCACGATGAGTATTTTTGTACTGTATGAAACCTTCCATTCGAGTTCCTTATGTAATTACCTCTATGTTGTTTTTGGCATGTATTATTATAGTTATGTCTTTAAATCATCTGGTATTGTTGCACCTATGTCTTTACTTGATTTACTTCTTCTCCTTGTCCTCTTCGAATTCATGCCTTTACTTGTTATAAGAACATACATGTTATGTGCCTCTAGTTGTCCTGTGATTTACTTGTTAGATCCCTTAACCAGCTATATGTCTTCACTTACTACATGCTTTTACCTACTACATGTCTTCACTTATCATATGTTTTTTCCTACCATATGCCTTCACTCGTTAAATGCCTTTACTTGCTACATGATTCTACTTGCAACATGATTTCGTATATTGAATGCCTTTATTTGTTCCCTGTTCTTACTTGACAAACATCGTTACTCGATTCAAGTCCTACTCTCCTTTGCTTAACTGAATTGAGTGACCTTTAGATTGGTTGTTTGTTATGCTCTGTGGAAGCCTTTTCATATATGGTATATTGGTTTTTGATATTGGACAGCTCATCTTACCCTATTTGCATTGTATTACCTAGTTGAATATCGCGTGTTTGTTTTCTCCGTGTTACATTGTGAACTTATCCCGCATTTGGTTGTTGTTGTGGTTTCAAATGTTATTGTTGTATATTAGGATCGGGTTGCACGCCACAATAGTGTTTATTGATATTGGGATCGGGTTGCACACTTCAATAGTGTTTATTGATATTGAGATTAGGTTGCAAGTTGCAATAGTGTTCATTGATATTGGGATTGGATTGCATGCCTGAACAATATTTATTATATATATAGGATCGGGTTGACGCCGAAATGGATAAGATATATTATGGCTATTCTTGTCTTTTGTTTTCTGTTATCATATTGTGTTGGGAGTTACTGCTCCACTATCTTTTTTTATTTTCTTGTGCCAAGGGTCTATCGGAAATAGCCTCTCCACTCCTCCGGAGTAAGGGTAAGATATGTGTACACACTAACCTCCCTAGACCCCAGTTGTGAGATTTCACTAGGTTGTTGTTGTTGTTGTATTGTGTTGTGATATAGAGAAGTGATAATATTCTAGGGGCCTCTGTCATTGTATTCTTGTTCCATTTATTACGTGATTATTTGTGAATCTTTCTCGTATTGCTCTTTCTACTTATCATCTGCACTGATAAAAATAATAAGTGAGTATCTTTTAATTTAAAACCTCGTCACTACTTTACCGAGGTTAGTAAAGATACTTACTAGGTAAATGGGGTAGGTTCTACTCATACTAAACTTCTGCACCTTGTGTGCAAATCTTGGAGTTGTATAGATGTGGAAGATGAAGCCTTGCACTGAAAATGTTCCCTCGTTCCAGATTCAACCTACCTCTTCTTCATGATAGTTTGTGACTTAAATTCTCTTTATGTAATTTTTAAACAGATATTGTACTTATTCTTCATTTTGGTTTGTAAATCAAAATCATTGTGGCTCATGACTTGTACTACCAGTCCTTGGGAGGTTGTATAGAATTCACTCATTTTAATCAAAGGTATTAATAATCTATTATTTGAGTTACCTTATTCTATGTTTGGCTTACCTAGCATTAGGGTTAGATACCATCAAGACTAGGTGGTTTTTGAGTCGTGACAAATTGGTATCAGAGCACTAGGTTCGTAGGTTCTACGAGTCATGACAAAATATCTAGTAGAGTCTTGTGGATCATTATGATGACGTCCATACCTATCTTCGATAGGCTATAAGGCATTTAGGTAACTTCACTTCTTTCTTTCTTTATCGTGCGACCTTGTTTCAGCTTGAAACCTATGACTTTGATTCTCTTTTTTCTTCCGTATGTGATGCAGAGCACTAAATGTCGGTGTACACCGACGGCTTGTGATGTTGTAGATGGGATTCCAAGGGCGGATAATGCTTGATTATCACCGCGATGTGTTCTTTATTCTTGAGAGCGGATGCATTGATAGATCTTTTGGTTGTTTATTTCTGGGATGAGATAGATCCTTGTATCTGGTTGATGAGTATGGACTCGGGAGGATTGATCGGTTGCATAGTTGTTGTGACCATGGTGGGGTCATAGGAAGGTGTTAATTCGAGGTTAGCCAGTGGGCTATCTCCTATGTGGATATTTGAGGTCGTGTGTTTCGTATGAGGTTTTTATTTAATGGAATGCATTGGTTATCATTTCAAAGCGTTTGAAAAAATTCGCTTGGCTATCACAAGGATGAGTATACGCTTGGCAGCATTTTCAGAGTGTTTTATGACTTGTTCTACATGAGTTTATAAAGTATTCAGCTTATTAGAATTGCGAGATCAGAACAGCTATGAAGAAATGGTATTGTGGATTACCGACGATGTGTTCTATGGCTTCGAGCTAAGTGGGGGAGTCGACTATTGATGATCGGATTGCATTGTCATGCGTTGTAATAGTACTTGGACTAGGATGTGCTTGTGGGTTAGCTATAATTTGAGAAAGGATTCATCAAGGATGATTTCGAGCAAGGGATCAGTGGATGTATGATGTACTACACCTTATGGGTATATAGAGGTCTTGGGATTATTCAAGTTTGATGCACGTTGTGGATGTAGTGTACAAGAAAAGGGAATCACTTGGTTGCTTCTTTGGATATTCATAAGCTGGTGAAGCTCGGGTTGTTCGGTGTGTATGGGTGGTGTAATTGAGATTTGAGCAAGGTGAATAACTCTCGAGGAAGTTCTGATGAGTCCCAGATGCATATGTGACATTTAAGATTTTTTGGAATTATAATTTGTATGGTTGGGGCTTGAGATCGGTAGTGGATGGTGTCTGGATTTGCGATACTTTTATATCAATAATTACTCTACATGGCACTGTCAGAGAGATGCAAGAAGCGGCTTCAAATTCGCAGAAGGTCCCTTCAGGGCAAGCATTTGAGAGAGAGTTACTTTTGGGTTTAGCAGTCTACGTAACTCGGTAGGGTTAGAGGGAAAGTAGTCCTGGTGACTTGATTATGTGTTAGCGTGTTTTGAAGAATTCACGATGGTTATGGCCACGGCTTGGGGTTGATGTCTTCTACAGGTATAGAATCTGTGTTACGTATTGTGTTGTCCTCCCGAATTGAGTTAAATGGAAGGTTCTCACTTGATGAGGTGTTTATCCTGCTGGTGATTCAGAGTTGATTATTAAGTCTTGGTATTTTTGCAAGTTAGCATGATAGTTGCGGTGGCCTGTGTGGATCAAAAATTTGCGAGCACAAGGTTGTGGTTGTGGTTAAGATGTTTAAGAGAATGCTGGCATTATTTGGTATCGCTTGGGAAGAGTGTGCATTTTAGAAGGCACATTATGCTTTGACTTGTGGATGCTTAACTAGTGTTACAGTGATCGCCAGGTTTGGAGCTATTGTGGTTCGGGTTTTGCTACGTGAAGATCTATGTGAGCCTTTTCTATAAGATGATGGCATATGAGTGATGTATCAGTCATTTGAGTAGTAGAGTTGGGATCAGATATGAAGATTCCTGTATTCATGAGGTTTAAGGACTGGATGTTCTTGTAGGCAGCCTATTTCTTGGTTATGGACTATGAGGATGTTCAGAATTGGATACTTGATGGTATGTGTCATGGATAGGTTGTTATGGACTTTTTGAAGGTTATTTACCTGATTGGGGATGATTGTTGTGGCGGTACTAATATTGTCTCCCTTCCCTTTATCTCCCCCCTCCCTTTGCTTTGCATCTTTCTTCTGAATTTCATGGTATTGCTATTTATCTTATGAGTGTTGTTGTGATACTAATA